>JAKTUB010000455.1:0-18719 GCA_030556465.1 Metschnikowia picachoensis | reverse complement strand
CCGGTCAACGCAACATTGGAAAACTCAAGAAAATTGAACTGGTTTGTGAAGACCGTCAAGATGGTATACTCTCGCACACGACGCGAATCACCGGATGGGCTCACATTACTGTCCGAGTATGTCCCTTTTATCGCGAGAGTTGAAGCGGCAGGTGGGGGAAGTACAGCCACTAGGGCGATGACAGCCTAATTAATTCTCACACGCAGCCAAGCCAAGATATCAACGCAAGGCATGGCGGCGAAGCTGACTAGGTTTTTCTATATATTCAAGTGTATCTTTGTGGAGAGCTATGTAAGCAATTCTGGCACCCAGTCCTTAATCAGATGTATCAAGCCAAGAAAGAAAGAAAGAATTAAACAAAAAACAGAAGAAACATGGATGCTAGCCATCTCGCTGTCAGGTTCTGAGGGTCTGACTATTTAATGTTTATTTTGTAGATCATCAAGTAAAACCAGTCTGGCTATTAGTTCACAAAATGGGGGAGCCAACATTTATATAGTCAAGGCAGAATCAATCTTCTGCTTTTCTATTGCTCGTGTGGAGCCATCCACGTTGGCTCCCGAGGCTCTTTTTTCTCGGGCAACCGATATCGTAACAAAGAAGAGAATTCAGTTACATCCAAGCACGATCAAAATGTTGGCGATCTTGAAGTCTAGGGCTTGTCTTGACGGACGAATCGGAAATCTCGAACTCGACGAATGGTTTCAAAAAGTCAGTCTTGGGAAGGAGAATACCGGTCGGGAGATCAATGACGCATCTGACGATGTAGCCACCGACAGTGTTGTTTAATCGAGCGTAGTCGAGCGCCTAACGTAAAATTCGATGCGTAATGAGATACGCTTTAACATTTCCGTAACACGTTACGAAAAGCTAGGATTCTTGTCGGCGTAATCAATTACGGCTGCGTTTTTACGCTCGGAATAGGATATCATGGATTAAAAACGAATAACTCGAAACTTGAGGTAGTTATAAACTTTATGATATCACACAGCTATAGCTTGTGCTAACAATTCAAGTTTATTAGTGTCTTCTTCTGCAAACTCACTGTAGTCGATCAAAAGTAATCCGTCATCAACTCCAACCTTACTACAGTAGGTGTCCCCTTCCACCTCCTCTTCGGCCTCAAGTTCATCATCAGTACTCACCTCAATATCAACAGCACCCTGCGATTTGAGTATTGCCATCATCTTGATCGACCCGGCAGAAGGCGATTTCTCTTTCTGGTAACAATGTCACCAACACGAGAAAATAGTGATTCTGCAGGCGCTGACAATGCTGGAACTGCAAAATAGTCTCTGGCCATCCGATAGAGTATAGGGTAAATTGTCTTGCGACTTATGTAGAAGGCCATGGCATCCTGGTCTGGCTCTTGAGGCTTTCTGGAAAGTTTGTCTAACCTTACTTGTTTGACAAACCCAAATCCAAAATTATACTTCGCTTCAAGCACTGAGGTGGAATTGTCATCAACTATTGTACATACGTCTGTGATATACTCATACTTCTTTTTGTATTGCTCATATGCTCGTACGTAGTTTTTTTTTTGCTTATATTGGCTTTCTTTGTGTAATGGGTCCTTTATTTACGATTAAGTGCCCGAAACTGAGGTCAAGAGTGAGTAAGCAACGTGTATTTGTCTTGCAAGGAGTACCAGAACCTAAACCAAGAAAGAGTACCGCGTATCACGACACCGCAGATGAGTTGCACTCAAGCAGATAAGCTAATATTCCTCTCACGTTTGACCTAGGCTACTAATTTATACCCCACCTTCGAATTGTGGCGCTGGTATGCTCTTCGAGAATCTCACTCCTCTAATATAATGCTACATACACTGAGCTGAATGAAAAACAAGCAATCATAGCAGGATTGTGAGTACCAAGCCTGGAAGACCGGCTAGCTAAGGCACGAAATTATGAGGCACTCTGCGAATTACTAATCTTCAAACTCGCCCCAATGTGAAAGCTCACACTATCCATAATTCAAGGTGTCAATCTGGCTTTTATGGCCGTGTAGCATTTATTACACACGCCGGCTAGATGGTCCACCGATCTCTGCACCCGCACTCACACCTTGAGATATCGCCCATTCGGGCCAATTAAAGTCCTGCATATACCTCAAAATACTGCATAAATGGCGTAAGGTTGGTCGTCAACGTAACAACGTTACGTTACGCGGGAGGCTGGCGTTTTCGTAACGGAATTTCAGTTACGGCATTAGTACGATTCGTAAAAACGCTGTCGACGTAATGCGAAATCGATCCTTTTGAACAACACTGGCCACCGAAGACGACGAGATGACTTTGTAAAAATAGTTAGTTTTTTATTGTTTCGAGTAGACGTATGCGAGGCTTTTTGTCTTTAGTTATTTAGCTTTTTCCCTCCTTTTACGATTTGCTCTTCTCTTCAAGAAAACGGAAAAAATATACTTTTTAAGTCGTGTTGCATTTTCCTTGTATTCGTGTGTTCGTAACAACGAACAACGAATAACGCTTATACGCATCGTTACGATTACGTGAGCCGTTTTCCATTGTCTGAAATACGTGCGTAATTCCTAAGCCTCCGCGCCGCTCGTAATTACGTGCGTTTTTAGTGTCATTGCTCGTTGTTACGAACAATTTCATGGGGCCCACGACTCCATGAGAACCTTCCAAATGTGGCCTCTGGCTCCGCGCACCGCACCGGCCGGCCCCGGACTCGCCCCTGCAGCCTCAGCTCATCTCTTCCCCACACAATATGGTATATACACTTTTCCCTTTTGGAAACAAAGTTTGAGTTTGTATATATATATATATAGATAGTCATGACGCTGCTTCTTGACCTGCTAAACACAGAAATCAGTAGTCTCGATAGAGTCGGCACGAGCAGTCTAGGCGCGCTTCTAGAAGAATCCGGGCTGGTTTTACTGGAATTGAAGCAGTTGGAGGCAGAACTTGAAGACCAGATCATAAACGAGAAAAATGGACTAGTTGCAGACCCACAAGGCGAGAGAGATCAACTTGATGATTTTTGGGCGAGAACAGACGACAGGACCCGCTCTTGGTATAAGACATCGATCAACTCTTTGAAAGCATATAATGGCCAGATTTCGAGGTTTCTGCGCTTACTCTCGAGCAGCGGCGGTTTCGCCGTGGATCTTGACGATGCATACACATTCCCTTTGCCGCTCAGGTCTGTTCCCGGGGAAACCCCTATGGAAAATGTTGAACCGTGTGGCGAAACTGCGGCCCTTGATACCGCAACCAGCAGGACACAGCTAATGCGCAGCATTGCACTCCATTTTCTCAAAACGGGCCACGGGCGCATTGTTGCAGACCTAAAGGACCAGCTTGGCCTCGCAGGTGAAATCAGGCCCGACGTTTTGCAGCAGTTTATTGATTTGAACGACATTGTGGATGATATCAGGAAGAGGCACGATATCTCACGGGCATTAGCGTGGCTCGTGAAACGAAGCTCGACCACAGAAGAATACGAACAGGCGCTATTCAAGTTCCACATGCTACAGTTTGTGCTTCTTTTGGCGGGGGAGAGTTATCCACCCAACGACATTACTAAAGAAACTGAAAATACGACGCGAAATGCGTGTTTTGGCACCGAGCTGGCCTTGGCGGCATACACGTACGCCAAGACACACTTTCCGGCTTTGTTCAAAGACCATATCGACGACATTCTGCCCGTGATCAGCCTACTATTGTTCAAAACGACCAATGGCAGTGCCGATCACGTGACATTGCTCAAGAAGAAGATCCACCAGGCATTCCTATACTCTTGCGAGGCTAAAAAGCGGAATTCTGTGGAGACACATTTCATCGGTGAGATCCTCGCCAACTTTGATCAGATCCATGAAATGGATGGCTTTTTCGACTTGCTTGCGGCAGAATTTGTCAAGGAATTCTGTAAAGGGCTTGGTCTATCCACAGAATCATCGCTTTTCCAAGCCGTTTTGGCAGGTCACGTGAATCTCCCGAATTTCTACAAATATAGCCAGCTTCAGGCCAAATTGCGCCGCAAGCCGGATGCCACAGCAGGAGCTGACCTTCCGTTTCTGCTTTCTTCGCGAAATCAGTTTTTGTTCACGTTCCACCCGATCTTCATATGCCCCATTTCTAAGGAGCAATTGGTCCCACTTGTATCTGTGGCAAAGGTAAGTGATGCTGATGCACACGACCGCAAACACAAACAAATATTTGTTTCGCCAACAGAGGTTTTGGTAAGTCCTTCAAACCCGGTGGTGGTTTTCGAGCACTGCAGGCATTTGGCCTTGAAGGAAAGCGTACGGCATTTGACGAAAAATGGCGTGGAAACTTTCAAGTGCCATTACTGCTACAAAAAACACAAGCTCAGCGACGTTTCGGAAGCATACTTTATTGATCTATGAGTGTGGAACCGTGGTGTATTGCCTGGTTTGGCGTGCATTACCTGTGGTCTTCTGAAATTCCAGGTTTTCCAAAATATATTTTTTTATTTCAAGCTTGATTCTTAAGAGTTTGTGGCCCCTATTGAGTACCTCTCAAGTTTGTTGAGCGGTGAAGAGTATACCACACATCAGAATGCAAGAATGGCCGTGGAATATCTATCTTTGGTTTCATCCAGCACATAATGAATTGTATCTCTTGTACTGACGCGGCATTCAATGATAAACAAGATCACCAACATGCCATTGTCTCTAGCTTTACAATATTTATTGTATTGTTGGTGTGAGGCGACATAGAACTTGACTCGTTGGAGACTTCGAGCATTCGCGCTTAATTTCGGAAATCATATCCACCAGTTCAGGGGTATTTATTTTTTGCTTGTCCCACTCAAGCGTTGTGGAGGTGATGAATCTCCAATAAGTTCATCGCTCGTCTTTCGGTTGAGGCTTGGGTCAGGCCTAATAGCTGCAAAACCTGGTCGGCTCTCGCATCCCCATGACTGCACCCCTGGTCTCCTTGGTCGAATACATCGAATTGGCTGCAATTCACGCCAACGAAGATAAGAAGGGACATGCTACTTTAAGCTATAGGGAGAATCTGATGTATGACGTTGCAGCGAGGTACAAAACAGTTGCCAATCTCATATTGAGGTCGATGTTGAACCTAGGGACGCTGAGGTGGTTTGGGTGGACGCTTACGAGGAGATCGCAAAAATACGGTGAAAACACTGAAGACACCGTGATCATTAGCTTACCGATATGAAGCTGACCTGGGAGCAGAGACAGAACAAAATCAGTGAGGTGATTGCTTTTAAAAGATTGGGCCAAAACTCAATGTCACGAAGCCAATTGAGTATATTAGCATGATGCCACCAAGTGTCCTTTTGCTTCCCATCCTTCAAGTGAATGATTGCGTGATCATACCATGATGTAGGTCAGCATTGGGAAGAATATTCCATCCAATTGGACCCTGCTTTACGGGAAACTTATGCTGTGAGTCAGGTGACGAGACTTGTCAAGCGAGCAGGTATCTGAATATCAGATATAAAAGATGTTGAGCGCCAGATGTGTCACTGAGATGTTTAATGGGTAGCAAAGAAAGCACCTGGAAGACCATTGTCAGAGTTTTTCCTTCCACTTCACAAAGTTCGATACGCAGCGTGTACCGTATTATGGCCATGTACTGTTTCGGGCTATTTTCGCTACGCTCTGGCCCACTCCATGATCTGAGATACACACTACTCTAGTATCATTGAATTTGTCAACGATTGCCCACAAAAAGATTCCCTCATTCGACGAGATTATCATATCTGTGATGCGTCTTCTCACGCAGATCTCGTCTTCGTCAAAACAGTTATCTCTCCGTTTGTCATCTTTCCAGCACACCCTAGCGGTGCGCGATGCGCACTCGAGCCCTGGCAGGACGCGAAAAAAAAACCCACGTCAACTTAAATACCATAAAGCGATGCATTTCATACCATGAAGCCTGGAAAGGACCCTGAGATGGATCTCCTCATGGGCCAGGAGTCGTGCTTAGGCGCACGCTGGAGCCCGATCTACGAGCAAACAGTCGACTTTGAGCCGCAGCATTTCGAGACGGCCATGGCCCATTTGATCAGGGAACCGAATATCAATTCGACCGTGATAATGCGAGCAGATATTTTGCAACAAACCACATACACGGAAGATGGCGATGTAGAGAAATCCGAATGCTTCGAGCCGGAACTTCCTGAATCCAAACCCGAGAATCAAGTGTCACAATCAGATACGCCGCAGCCCTTCTTACATAGGGACCTTTCAGATGTAGCGATTCGAGACGTGGTTTTGACAAACTCGACCGTGAAACTAATCCGCTCCAGCGGCTTTGTACGCCGCATCATCCCGAGAAACCCATATAAGGACCACGTGATCAACCAGACATGTGCGATTATGAAAGGTGAAGACTCGGTTTTGGTGGTGTACATCCCACACATTAGCAGCCAGGACGAGACGCCGTTTTACCTTCCGCTGGTGGAAGCCGTGGGGATTTTGTACCATGCGAAAAAGCTCTCGATTCACTACGTTGCATTCAACGAGGGCCCCGATTTCCGCAAAATGGACCTTACTGAAAGACCTATTCGGATCGCACTAAGGCTTTTACAGACCCTGGCAAAGCACTCCATGGGTGCCAAAGTGGGCTACGAAAAACGCGTCACCCACGACTTGGTGGTACCCCGTATAGCATTCCAAAACAGGTACATTGCGTTGAAGAAAAAGTATCTGGGCGACTTGGTGGCCAACTGGGCCGAAAGCACAGATCCAAAGAAACACGTGTTCGAGGATTTGGCCGTGGCGGCGTTCTTGATTGAATTGTGGAATGCTCGCTACAGCGACAAGCCGTTCGAGTTCCGTGATTTGGGCTGTGGAAATGGGCTTCTCGTGCATATTTTGATCATGGAAGGTTACAAGGGGATAGGCATCGATGCTCGTGCGAGAAAAAGCTGGAAAACTTATCCGTCCAAAGTTCAGAAATGCCTAATGGAGCAGATTATCATCCCGAGCGTGTTGCTCAAACCACACCCGGCCATAGCCAAAACGGCACCGTACATCACCAATAATGGAAGGCTATTTCAGGTTCCAGAAATACGTTCAAGTGACCCTAATACGGTGCCACTAATGAAGTACTATTCTGCTGCAAACCTCCTAGAACTGTCGATGGTATGCACCACCGAAGAATTTCCGCCTGAAACCTTCATTATTGGAAATCATCTGGATGAGCTTACATGCTGGATTCCACTTCTTAATTTCCCTTTCATGGTGATTCCTTGCTGTTCACATGCGCTCAGTGGAGCCAAGGTTAGGTATACACCCAGAAAGTCAGTCAAAGCCAAGACAGATGAGAATAAGAAATCGCCTCCGAAAAAAACTGAGAATTCATCGATGTACGGGGCTTTGGTGGACCATGTGGAAGACTTGACCCATCTCATGGGCTGGGAGTGCGAAAAAGAGGTATTGAGAATCCCCAGCACAAGAAACGCCGCGGTGATAGGCATGAGGAAAAAGCCGTTTTTCCAAGAGGAGCCTAGTGACGCAACCGAGGCAAGAGTCATGGGCTTGGTCGCGGCTGAAGGTGGCGCAGAAGGATGGGTGGAGAACCTGATGCTTTTGATGAGCAAAACGCCGAAAAACCACTGAGTTGTGTGGTTGATGGAAAAGGCTATTCACGGAATAATCCTTAGCCGCGTGGGTTGCGCTAAATGGGGTATTTTCTTTTCGGGACACCGTCTGTGCGTGTGGTTTATTAAGTATTCATTTGCGTATACTGATCTAAGTTTTGCATTTACGGAATGCTTTATTCGACATGGGTGGTGCTCAAATTAATGAGACGGATTAAATACTTTTCATGGCTCGTGCTCTTCGTAAATCGATGAAGGCATGGGCTTATTATTCGAAACGGTCATACGGCATGCACTCACGTACAATAAATCACTCATAAAGGGATGCTAAGAGGTTGATCCGCTTGGAATTTTAATCCTATTTTTGCCGGATACATCTCTGAGAAAGGACAAGGAGCCAAATTGTTCACCCAGCACTCCACAAAACTATACATGAATGTCTATAAACCAATCCCTATCCAGCTTAGCCATCCTGCATTGGAATGGGTACATAAAATTATTGAGCGTGCATTTCATATGGTCTAGATAGCATGCCTTGTTGTTGTATAAACGGCTTTTATTGAATGGAAAGTCAGAAGACAAAAAAGAAACCATTCACGTACAAATACCACCGATTTGTCATCTATTATCTGAAATGAGACATCCTACAAACGTTGACAAAAAGTAAAGACTAAAAATTGCATAAGGTTGCATCCTTGCTTCGAAATAGATTCAGTAGTCGTCCCAATACTCCACAAAAAAAGTTGAAAACAACGCAACATCGGCAAACTTAAGAAATTGATTTGGTTTGTGAAGACCGTCAAGAAGGTGTACACTCGAAGACGGCGCGAATCACCGGATGGGCTCACATTACTGAACCTCCTGTTGCGAGAGTTGAAGAGGCAGGTGGGGGAAGTACAGCCTCTAAAGCGATGACAACCTAATTATCTCTCATACGCAGCCAAGCCAAGATATCAACGCAAGGCAAGGCAGCGAAGCTGATGAGGGTTTTATATATATTCGGGTATAGTTTTGTGGAGAGCTAGGTAAGTAATTCTGGCTCGCAGTCGTTAATCAGATGTATCACGCAAAAAATTAAGAAAATAAACAAATGTACTTTTTGTCCCAGAAACACAATTTAACTTAGGTGCACCTTATCCCCGCGTACGAATAAGACCCAAGTGTTCTAAGAAGCACCATTCTGCCATATAAACATCCCAATTATAAACTATCACAGTTCTTCGCTGAGAACTAAATATGAGCATTTTCTCGCCGTCAAAACGGCATCATTTCTCGTCCCACGTGTTTTGCCGTGATACGTGTACTGAAAGCCAAGCCATGAGACGGGTGGCAGAGATGGGCAAAAAGTAGAATTTAATACGCTACGCTACTGAGTAGCTACGCTCTCTACTCTGCGCAACGCATATGCTGGGTCTTAGCGTAGCTACAGAGTAGCGTAGAGTAGAGAGAGTAGAGCTTGTATGCAATATAATCTCTATATGGATAAACCCACCGCTTTTAAGGGTATTTCAATGGCTAGTTTTCGAAAAGACCTAGGTATGCGTGCCTTAGATATCAGACGCGCCATGTTGGGTGTTCCTTTTAGGCAAGTACTACGAGTATTGCCAAGCAATGCACCTCCGATTGTCTTGACGCCAGACCCAAACTGGGGCTTTTGAGGGAGAGAAAGAAACTTTGAGCTACTTACTGACCACGATCGATCTTGCGACATATCATGCAGAAGAGCTTGAGGATAGTATGAACATTTTCCTGTAATAGACCACGGTCACCAGTGCCATGAATTCGCTTGCTCTTATTTTCGAGCAAATGTTTGAACGTCTGACGTCATCTAATTGTACCAGTTTCTTACTTTTGTAATTAGCGCTACTTGCTTGATGTCTCTATTTCCAGTAATACTATCGACTATATGACATCATTCATGATTCATACTCAAATTTTGAGACACAGCTTCCTAAATTCTACGCTACGCGACGCATGCGTAGAGTAGAATTTTTCGCGGCTACTCTACGCAAAGTAGCTACGCATGCGTAGCGTAGGCCTTTTGAGCATCCCTGCCGTACCGTACGCTGAACACTATGCAGGAGAGAGGATGTTGCAAATATTTGGTTGAGCATTTTCATAGCTACAAGAAAGGTGGAATTTACTTAGATAGTTGTATTAATGTCTTTAAAGTGCAGAAAAATCAGAAAATTCACTTGTCTAACTTTCGAAGACTTGAATGGCTGTTGAGGTATCAAAGGTTACTTCGTCATCTTCAACGTCGTCGACAATGAGCCAATCCTCCACTTCCCCATCCTCTTGTTCGTCAGTAACTTCGATGGGCTGATCAGCATCGTCCTCAGTGTCCGCGTTGTCTTGGGGATATCGTCTTCTGGAATAATTCCTCGGGACTTGAGAAATGCTAGCATTCTTATCGTTGTTGGCAGAAGCTTATTTCTCTTCTTGAAAATGACATCTCCCATGCAAAGACTCAGCCGGTGCAGACATGGTCGACGCAGCCAAATAATACCTGGCGATGCGAGAAATAATTGGAAATGACGTTTCTCGAGTCTTATGGAGCGCAACAGGGTCCTGACGCGGGTTTTCGATAGATTCCTTGAGATAACTCTCAATCTCATGCTCTGAGTGCACGACGTCAGTCTGACTCCCGAAACGAAATCTTACAAGCCCTGAAGATGAGAATTTCGTCTATTCCTGAGGCAATTTATTCACGGAATCCTTGTATTGAACCAGATATTGGGAATAAACGACATAGTCAAATGTGTCCTGCAGATATACCCTCCGTACGGTACTCCGTACCGTACGCATCGTACGCTGCCTGCCTCCGTACGCGTACGCTGAGTACGCGATTTGCTCGTCACTGCTGCCAACCAACTGATAACCAGCACGCTTAATATCATCAACACCTGAACCCCACCATGAGCGGCTCTTCATCACAGTATGTATCTCGAAAGGGGTGATATATGCGAAAACTGGCGCTATGAGAAATTGTGTTTTGGATCGGCAGAGCAAAATTCGGGTTCCACCTAGCCATTCATACACCCTGTATTTACCGTCATATAGTCGAATCTGAGGCTGAGATAGACGACGCAAAAATGATTAATCACGCTTAACCGCCAGGACCAGAAGAATCATTATGACCCCAGACTCCCGTCTCCACCCGATATATACTATAACGCCTTCTTTTTCTCCCAACAATAGATCACCAACCACCGGATTCTCTCGCCTAGAAATGTCTACTAACGTGCAGGTTCCAGCAGCTAGAAAAGCTCGGCGAGGGCACGTATGCCACGGTGTACAAGGGGCGCAACCGGGCCACAGGCGCTCTTGTGGCACTCAAGGAAATCAGTTTGGACTCTGAAGAAGGCACGCCGTCAACGGCGATCCGGGAGGTCTCGCTTATGAAGGAGCTCAACCACGAAAATATCGTGACTCTTTACGACGTGATCCACACAGAAAACAAGCTCACGTTGGTGTTTGAGTATATGGACAAGGACTTGAAGAAGTACATGGAGACACACGGCAACAACGGCGCGCTCGACTTAAAAGTCGTGAAACTGTTCATGTTCCAGTTGCTAAAGGGAATCATGTTCTGCCACGATAACTTCGTGCTCCACCGCGACCTCAAGCCGCAAAATCTCTTGATCAATATGAAGGGGGAACTCAAGATTGGCGATTTTGGTCTCGCGCGTGCGTTTGGAATCCCGTTCAACACGTTCTCGAACGAGGTGGTCACGTTATGGTACCGAGCTCCGGACGTGCTTTTGGGATCGCGTGCGTACACGACGCTGATTGATATCTGGTCCGCAGGGTGCATTTTTGCCGAAATGTGCAGTGGGAGACCGCTTTTCCCGGGAACGGCCGCTGATGATCAGTTGACCAAGATCTTTAGGTTGATGGGTACGCCCCATGAGAAGACGTGGCCCGGGATCGAGAAGTTGCCGAATTTCTCCAAGCTGTGGCAGCTCTACGTGCCGCAGGACTTGCGCCTGATCGTGCCCGGGCTAGATGCGATGGGACTCAATCTTTTGGCGAGCGTATTACAGATGCGGCCCGAGGATAGGATCACCGCAAGGCAGGCGTTGCAACACCCATGGTTTCAAGAGATCGTGAATCCGCAATTGGCCGACCCATACTTGGCGCAGCACTAGGCTGATACGGGTCTTTGGGGGGCGCTAAGTAGACGAATCAGGTAGGAGACAGGATCTCAAAATTTAAGTACATCATGTCCTAGCGATTACGCGTGTCGATGCAATCATGTCAGTTCGATGACTAGACTTGGTGTAGCTATTGTTTGTATAAGAAGCAGAAAGATGCCCTCGAAGTCGGGTAATCATGATAAAGTAACTATATCGACCTTAGATGTCTTGATGCAAATAATCTATGAGAGCAAAAATGCGGTTCTCTATATTTCCCCCGGGCTCTGCCTCTCAAAGCGAGTGCGATTGATACAATTTCTAGCATGTTGTTTTTCAATGTAAATATCTCCTTTCGTTCTGGCATTCCATGGGGTCACGGCATCCGAGCTTCTTGGCCAACAGTCATCCAGCCAGGCTCTCACTCATAGATCGCATCAGGTTATCAGAGGATTCTCCAGCCATTCATCATCAGGTTCCTTTTCTTTTCTTTTTGTTGATGGGAATGTCAAAGGAAAGTTGAAAAATGAAGAAAAGAAATGCCCGGGGCTGTTCACAAGCTTGCCCAATATCCAAATCTGATAAATGACTTTGAATACATGCAGATGATGATGCTGGTGATAGTGTGATGTTAAAAAAGCTCAAGAGGGACGGTGACACCCATTGCAAGCACCTGACCGAGAAGACGGGGCAGTAATTCTCCGAGCAATCCCCATATTATGCTGCTGTTTTCGTGTGGGTTCATTTCGTAATATATTATGATGCATTCTTTTAAATAGTCGTGCAATTGGTCTAATGCATCTGAAAGGGGATGCATTTGGCGAGTTTCGAGCGGAAGAGCGAATAGCCTTTGGCGGCACTCTTCAAACACATTAAGCGCTTCAGCAATGTCGCCTTCTCGGGCCAATTTAACAGGGCATAGCTGAAATAGGAGATCTAGTTGATCTTGTGAGAATTCTTCGTTGTGTGCGAAAAAGGATGATACTAACAGCAAAGGTCGGCCGACAGGCATGTTATGGTGAAGATTGAGCGCTCCTATAAGATTGAGGCGCTCCGCGTCCACCCTTTCATACAACGCCGGGGGAATTTCTGTACTAGCTCTGAGAGGCTCGAATCCGTCTAGATTGTGGGTTTTCTTAAAGCTGAGACAAGGTTCCACAGCCTCTGCTTCGCGTAAGAGTTGTTCCGGCGAGACATCTGCAGAGTCATTGGACGCTTCAGTGGCCAACGTGACGAATTTTTTCAAAACCATATATTTCCACTCCAAATATCGACGCTTAGGTTTCTGTTGCACGTCGGCCATGGATCGATCAACGCAAGTCTTGCCAAATCGAGAATTTAAATAGCGCACATGTCTCGAGGTGATTCCAGGGAACTCGTATATGCGGGCGTCGATCGCCTCTCGTGTCATCGCCACCTCTAATGGTATTTCAAACGCTTTGAGCTTCACTTCTGGTGTATTAAAAGCGTCTGGAAGTGCATCGTACTTCTTCAGAAAACGCAGGCACCAGTCACGTGTTGTGCTCTCGGAGAGGTTGAGAAGAAAGTTGCAATCCACGACCATATCAAGAAGATAGTCGTTTTGGGTGAAGTTAAAAAGTTCTTGGAAGTAAGTGCATGTGCTGGCGAGCATATTTTCTGGCGCAAGCCCTGCAAAGCAATAGATACGGAAAAGCACTTCCGGGGGCAAATTCAAGAATGAAGGCGCTACCTGATCCGGCGCATATCTAGACGAAACTGACTCCGATAGAAGTTTTGGCGTGTCAACAACACTTTCTCGTGATATCAAATTTTGGTGAGGGTTGAATTTGTTCAACTGCACATCTTCCGATGGACCCGATGAGCCCGATGAGCATTGCAAATTTGGGCTGATTACAGACTCAGGGAGTTTCGAGCCAGCTTTCGTGGGCCGAGCAACTGGTTTTCCTGGTCTGGTCGTATTTTTATTACGACGCCGTCTCTTGAAACCACATTCGGCAAATATGAACCCCATTTCCCCATCTGGCTCTAGTAAGTGTCGACTCAAAAGATTGCAGGTGGTTGATGTTTTTCCGGGTTATGTGCAGAACAATGTACATAAACATACATGTGGGTCGCGCAAGGACGCGCAACGCGACGCGCGATTCATCGGCTGCAAACTGTGCCACGAATTTCGCACCGTTACTCATCTAAGGTTTTTATGAGATTATTCTTATTCTTCAAGTTTGTTGCTGTGGAATGACTTTTTCCAGCTTGTTCCAGAAAATCTCAAAAATATTAAAAATATGCATTTGTATAAATCTACCTGCGTATTCCCCCAGGCTATTCGTTTGTAACTGACAACATTCAAGCTATTACTCTCTGTTTCAACTGTGAAGTTATCTGTTTCAAGTATCTGTGTACTTAGGACCTAGTTTACTACTATAGCTAGACCCTTAAAGAGAAAAAGAGACAAGGTGCAGCGAGAACAGGGTGAGAAGTTCCTGGATGAGCCGGCGTGCATACACCGACTATCCTGTCACTGCTATCACGTGACACTCTGTAATGAGGTTCGAATCCATAATTGGACATGAACAGGAATGTTTCATAAGGTTGAGCCGGTCTAGCTGCTTTTGCTGAGTTTTCGAATCCGCGTACCTCTTGAAGTTGAAAGGGTAACGCGAACCTAACATGGATGCTTTCCATACAAAGACTAGTGCGTTCACATTCTAGTGATACAGAAAAGCGGGCGAAATGAGAAGCCGTAATCTTGCCTTTCAATTAGGCTCGACGCTTCAATCATTCCAGTAACACTCTTGAATAGAAATAACGCAGGTCTGTAACCTATATTCGTCAAAAATGCGGTAGTATCCTTGGTACGTGACTGATCTCTCGAAATATATACAGCGAAAGATACAGCGAGTATGTTCTCTAGACAAATTAGATCAGTATTGTTAGGTGTTCCATTTAGGCTCAATACGACAAGTCTTGCCAAGCAATACGCAATACACCTTTTAATTTATTGACTCCGGCAGTACTGGCTTGCCCCGAAGCGTGTCTAGCAGTGTTGCGGTTTACGATAGAAAAACGACGATTTTACGAATTACGAAACGATGACGATAATTCCAGGTCATTGTTTCGTAATTCGTCATTTTATCGTCATTTTATCGTCATTCTGTCGTTATTCTGTCGTTATTTTGTCGTCATTCTTTGACACCTGCTAACATTTTGTTCGTGGCTGGGAACAATCTATTTCTCTTCTTCGTGATTACATCTCCAAAGATTGAAAAGAAGGATTCTGTCGGCGCGGACATAGCTGGGATAGCCATGATATCTTTCGCAAGCTTATAAAGCATAGGAAACCTATTTTTATTATACCGCTAATAAGTGACAACATTTCCGTCTTCGGGTTTTTCGAAGAGATATGCTTTGACTTCGTCTTCTTCGTCATCAGAAAACTCATCCTCACTAAGGAAAGTAAAGCGTTTGGTTCCCGCATCATCAACTGCCTTTGAGCATTGGTCGCCTTGTGAGGTACTTCCCGCATTTCCCTGTTTCTTTTCGTAGTATCTCAGATAAAGCTTGTATACCCTCTCCAAATTCTCTTTGATGTTATCAACCAAAGCAGGCGGGAAAGATTCTCTGTGTTGAAAATATCTGACTTTATACTTTGGATTGAGAGCAGTGGCCAAATAAAGGACCAGCATGTCCCCACATATTCGGGGCTCCAACCCTAAATCTAAAAAAATCGTTTGGCACTTGACATGACTTCACCAAAGAAAAGGCGAAATCGTCATTTAATCGTTTTTTATCGTTTTTTTATCGTCATGAAATCGTATTACGAAAAACGATTATTTACGATTTTGATGACTTCAAATATCGTCATTCGTTTTTCGTCATTTCCATCGTACGGTAGCGCGCAACACTGGTGTCTAGGCAAGCCCGAGCTAGAGATGGCCAAACATAAACCTATAAAGACCTTGGCTTTCCCACTAAAGTGGCGTAGAAGGCTACACTGATCGAATCAAAGATTTGTCTTCTGAACATATCGTGATACACCGTACTACAGACGCCAACCGATAGGTATAACCTGACAGCAGTGGCATTATGCTATCACAGCTAGAGGCCTCAGGACAAATTTTGTGTTGTTTAATTTTTTTTGAGATATACTCTCAATTTGTGATCGGACAGACGTGATGATTATGTGGCAGTAACATATATACTGTGTACGCGTACCTGGCTCTTGTAACAAAGACGTAATAACAATTCAGCGCAGAAACTTCCGTTATCTGGATACAAGACTTCTGTTTTGAAAGTTGAAATCAGCTCGTTAAGCAACTCCAAGAGGTTGGTAATTTTGGCCAATTAAAAAATCTTGAGAAACGTGAGCAACAAAAAAACCTAGCTTTACCAAGGACTGCTTGAGATCCAAATGCAAAACACAGAAAGTACGTTCGTGGGGTGTATCAAGGACTTTTAGGGGAAAGAAATATGTTTAAGGCAGTACACGCAGAAATGCCACCGGTGGAATCGCTTTCCATAAACTTTGATCAACTTACTACCAGACCTAAAGCTTACCCTTCTGATCCTTAAATTGTTCCTCGGTCACGCCAGCGCCCATCGCTGCAGTTGAGGTGACGCCTCCTGAAACAAGCTTCAACAACGAATCGATGTATTCTGCACCAGACCATTTCTGATGCTTAACCACCTCAACACCAAGCTCTATTTCGGGCCGTTGCACCTGCTGGCCATATGCACGCATTCCGATTTCAGCGTAGTTTTTAGCAAACGAGTCCACTGCCAATGCAGTCGTATGCAACCCGGCCAAAGTGGTGAATTGCCACACATAGCCCAATTTGGCAAGCCGCGCAATGTACGTTTCCTGATCTGCGGGTGACATGGCCGTGTTCCAATTGAATGAAGGCAGCAAGTTGTACGCCAACCACTGCTCGGGCCAGCAGGCCTTGACACCATCTGCAAACTCCTTGGCTTGCGCATAATCTGGCAATGCCGACTCCATCCAAATCAAGTCAGCATACGGCGCGTAGGCACGGCCCCGCATCACGGCACATTGAGTGCCGCCAATGTAACGGTAGTACCCCTCACGGGTCCTTGCCGCATCCCAGTTGAAGTAAATATCTTTGCCCAAAATGTCTTTGGCAAGTTTTCTCGCCTCCTTGTGCGAAGTTTCCGATAATGGGTTGACCGTTTCCGTGAAGCGTGCTGCTGCAGCGTCTTTATCCCTGATTGACGTTAGTTTGATTTCATCCAAAACCGCTTCTGAAAACAATTTCACTCGGGCAGAATTGCCCCAGCCAGCCTCGATCTTCCTCAATTCGTCGCCCTTGGCGCCGCGAGCCTCAGCCTCGGCCACAAGGGCGGCCAAATCCGCCAGGTCTGGGTTAGTGGCGCCTGCAACAAAGTAGTGGTCTCTATGGTCAATTGTAGAAGTGATCAACGTGGCAGCTTCGGAATCCGTGCGTGCAACGGCCAAAAGATTCAGCCCTGCAATGTCTGCCGAAGCACGGATTGCCACCAACCGGTTGATGTGTTCCTGCACCGGCACCAAGACCTTGCCTCCCATATGGCCACATTTCTTCGTACCTGGCGCCTGGTCCTCAATATGGATCCCGGCCGCGCCCCGTTCGATGAACAATTTCGTCAACTTGATGATCGCCGTTAACCCGCCATGGCCCGTGTCGGCGTCGGCGATGATGGGGCGGAGGTAGTCAATGTAGGGCAGGTTTTCCCTCTGGTCACGTGACATGCCCAACCGTTCGGCCCGCTGCTTTCGGTCGTGAAAGAGCTGCGCAAACCACAAATGTTCAACCTTATTCGGCACGGTATCATACGGGTAGTCGGCCAAATCAGGCGAAGGTTCGTTTGACGTAGACGCCGTCGACGAACATTGCCACCCAGAAACGTAAATCGTGTCGACGTATTTCGCCATCTGCAGGACCTGCACAGGGTCCAATGCCCCAAAAGTGAATGAGGCAGTGTTTCTCTTATCGTGCTCAGAAATTAACCCAAACAACTTGTCGGCCTGTTTCGACAGTGGGTACTCAATCTTCAACAGGCCACGTTTGGCTGCAATTTCCTTTGCAGTGTAAATCCGCTTGGTGTTCGCCCATCGAGGCTGCGCCCACCACTGCTTAATTTCCCCCACCTGGTCCTGGAAAAACTTATCCTCGTCATCGACACTGATTTTCGTGTATGGCATGATTTATCGAACAAAAGAAATACTTATTGATCTGCTGGGCGTTTTTAAACCAGATCAGTGATGAAAAACGTAACAAACCATTGGATTTCACGGGCTTCATTAACCTCTTATATATCATTCCGTCATCTCGCGGCCAGGCTACCCCAGACTTTTCCTATTGTGTTCTTGCACATAGTGCCGGGGGGCCTCCTCGGATGTGGGGGGCAAAGTACCCATTCTTCAAAGCCAAACGGGGTGCATACTTTCATGAAATCAAACAGACTAAACTTTACTAGTCGTTCATTTGCCTGGCCTCAGACACTTTCTCTGAAAACCGAATTTCTTTGTGATTGAACACATAAATTGTGAAATATCATTTTTAACCCTGGGGTACGGGTTTATACATTCTGGGGCCCGTGAAACTTTCACAGGAACCAAACCGCAGCGAAAATGTGGGGGTGTTGCGTGAGAATCCCACGCCACATCGCAGCGCCGGAACCGGGTCCGATATCTTCCCTTCACCCGAGAATGTATAGCCCCACCGGCGCAGCGGATTCAGATACGCGAGATTTGCTCTTTTTCAGGATTAAGCGCGAATGGATGGATTGTTCGTTTCTTTCGTCATTATTGTCATTATTCTCATTGTGTTTCAGTCATGACTCAGGACTGCATTCGGCCTCGGAGTTGGCCCGAGCAGTTTCGGACTTAAGGAATTGACAGATACATGAAACTTGAAGAATAGGGGTAGTTCATAAGGGTGAGAACTCGAGGCAATCATGATGTTTCACATAGATATGAGTTTTTTCAAGGTTTGCTTTGAGACAGAACTACCGATCATGGGGGGGTTTCTCTTCCTGGTGTATT
>JAKTUB010000454.1:1753-19062 GCA_030556465.1 Metschnikowia picachoensis | reverse complement strand
TTGCGGAAATCCCGTAACAAAACAGTGGTTTACTGGCTGCCGGACATGTTTGCAACATATGTCATGGCGCCTGAAATCATCATTAGGCTAGTCATGGAAGATATGAATCTCTCAAAGGCAGAAGCAGAGGATTTGCTCCGCAGAACAGGTGATTACGGCAATAATGTGGCCGACAATACCGAAATGGCAAACGACCTAGATTTTGGCGAGCTCGACATCTTGACGAAGGGCTTGAAGGGATACGAGAAGGAAAAGAAGAAAACTGCGGTAGTTGAAAAGTCTGAGGATCCGCAGTATTTCAAGAAACCTGAGAAAGCTGAGAAATCTGAGCAATCTGAGAACGCTGAGAACGCTGAGAACGCTGAAAAAGCTGAGAAAGCTGAGAAAGCTGAAAAAGCTGAAAAAGCTGAAAAAGCTGAGAAAGCTGAGAAAGCCGAGAAAGCTGAAAAAGCTGAAAAAGCTGAAAAAGCTGAATAAGCTGAATAAACCTTGAGGATATCGAGAAAAACAAAGCTAAGTAATTTCAAAAGTCAGTTGAGAAAGTTGAGAAATCTCAAAAAGCTTGGAAAGAGATATGAGCCAAGCTCAACATAGAGCATAATATTGATTGATTAAGAATATGCGCAGACCGTCAAGAAGATATACTCTCGAAGACGGCGCGAATCGCCGGATGGGCTCACATCACTGACCCTTCTGTTGCGAGAGTTGAAGCGGCAAGTGGGGGAAGTACACCCTTAGGGCGATGACAACCTAATTATATCTCATACGCAGCCAAGCCAAGATATCAACTCAAGGCAAGGCAGCGAAGCTGGCTAGGGTTTTATATATATTCATTTATAGTTTTGTGGAGAGCTAGGTAAGCAATTCTGGAACCCAGTCCTTAATTAGATGTATCAAGCAAAAAAAAGGTACAATATGGGTGGTACAAGGGTTAATAGATCTTTCTTCGGGCGCGCAACTTAAATCTATAAGGAGTCAAAAATTACAACAGGATACACTGGGCAGGGGGATGGATGCCCTACCCACATATGATGAGATGTATGGACGATTCCAAGCGTATCCCCTGGATGAGTTGGTGTGTCCAATCTTCCTACACGGGCGAGTTCAATTATAGGCACTCACGAGTACCACGAACTACAGTAGTACCACATGAGCGGATGCCAGGTTATGCCCCCTTACGAAACTGTTTATACTAATCCATTTGGTCTGTTTTCACTAAAAATCACTCAAACAATTGCCTGACTAAAAATTGCTTTCAAGTTAAGGCGAGATCAAAGCTTTTTTTATCTAGTGAGCCAAAAAAAAGCATGCAGCCCGAAGATGCAAGAAATGGTCCAGCAACAACCAGAATCGATTGCCCCACGCATGTTGATATAGACTAAATTTATTTCGAAACGTGTGAGTTCAATTAAAAAGAACGCAATAATTCAAGGAGTAAATACCGTGCAAGCCTCAATCGAGACAGTTAAAAATCTATTCTGAAGAGATCTTTTGGTGAGCCTTGGTGTACAGTACCTGCGTACTTTCGGGCCCTCCATCGTCCGGGATCACAACGACCGGGTTTTCGCAGCTAGTCTCAAAAATGAAAATTGGCAGTTTATGTGGTTATTGAGGCATGAAATTCGACACAAAAGGTGAATTTGCCTCAATATCAACTAAGTTTTTTTTTATTCTTACTTCTTACGTGAAACGATAAGGAAGGGTGCCTTATGAGGGACCGTTAGTGTTCCTGTTTGGGGGCTTCTTACATGCTTCGCTGGATCAGAGACGGCCGCTTTCATCTTGCAGAAAGTCTCCAAAACACACAGATATCGAAAATCTACTGAACAAAAAGAGAAAAAGGATTGCAGCACCGTAATTTCGCATATGGTCTCCCACTACACTACTCAGTACAGCCCTGGGAAACTTAACTAACGTTGATCGGACGGGAAACAGTGCTCTTTTCCTGGTGTGGCCGCAACCGGCAGCTTTTAATGTAACTTGTCCGGGCTGGAAGTTATACTAGGGTCGTAGACGGAGATCGTAAGACTGGGAGCTTTACTACACTGAGGTGATTGATAAAGTGAGTTATATGCCTGGGGGCTTTAGTCTCACTGATGGTATTAAAAGATGACCTCTCAATAATCGTTGAGGGTCTTGCTAACACTTTATATAACCGGCTACCGAACCAAGGATCCAGCAATCAAGACAACTCATCTTGATTGCTATTATCGGCCAAGGGCCTGCGGGGCCTAAAGGCCGATCCATGCAACTGTCCTGCATATGGCTCGTATAGCTCATGCACTCAGCTCCGTCCAGAAGTCACGTGAACCGAAGGTTCAGCCAAACAAACCCGTCAGAATCGAATAATAGGCCCCTCTGCGGCATGTAGTTCGACCTTCACATAACCCCTCACCGATGCCTGGGGTTTGGGAGCCACGCTCCTCTCAGGCACATATGTCTCGCGATTGTGTCCCTTATATATAGTACCAATACATGACTAACGAAAAAAAAAAGGGTTGTTACACAACAGAGCAACGGAGTGGAAAAAAGGTGTGTAAAATCGATTCAATGCAACTTTTTTTACGTCAGCATTCCCAACGAAATCTTCCTGTTCTTAAACACTTCTAGTAATGCACCAAGTAACATGCATGAAAACCAGTCCAATAGGTTGCTGAGTGTAAGAGGTGAGTATTTATGGACATATGTCGCCTCACCCATCAGATCTCAGTGTCGCAACGCATTCAAGCTGCATTCAAGCTGCATTAATGGTCCTATAATGTGATATATCTTTTAAAAAAAAAAAAAAAGATGAATTTTCATATATCATATATTGGTGAGAGCCTTCTGTAATGTAATAAATCTCCAAAGAACAGATGATCTCATGTTACGGCCGATATCGTCTGGGTCACAAGGCTGACAAATTGAGCCAAGCTTAGGCTCCATGAGTTCATCAGTGCTTCCTTATTTCCGTGCATCATCAAATTTCTGAAAAAAAAGTTAGAATTACTTATCTTCAAACGGTATCTGGATGATTGTGCCCATTTGAAGTGCGTTTTGTTATTGACCATTGTGTGGGCCACTTTCAGATGTTTTGCAGCCTAGCGCACGGAGTGGGGTTGCGTAAAACGCAAAACTTGTAGATTCATGAGGCTTGGACTCCGATTAAACCTTTTGGAAGGAAAAAAGGAAGGAAAAAAAGAGAATTTTTTCATGCATGTTGAGTAGATCTGTCATGTCAGGCCCTGGTATCGGCCCGTGACTGATGACCAGCAGGTAGTGTGTACACTTGTATCAGAGTTCCGAAAGGTGTTCGACTCTCTCTCTCTCGAAGACTCCATTCCATGACGCCACAGTTCCCGTTTCGTTACCTTGTCGCTGGTATGCTATAAATAAAGGTCTCGGCTCTATTACTGAGACCGTCCTAGCTCTTTAGTTAAGATACACTGAATATACGCACTAGCCATTAACTAAGGGTACCGTGAACCAGAGTTGCTCCAACGGCCTACTCTACGCATTCGTAGCGTAGCCCGGAACGCTAAGAATGCGTCGCGTAGCGTAGAATTTAGGAGGCTGTATCTCAAAATTTGGCTATGAATCATGAATGATGTCGTATAGTCGACATTATTACTGGGGGTAGAGACATCAAGCAAGTAGCGCTAATTACAAACGTGAGAAACTAGTATAATTAGATGAAGTCAGACGTACAAACATTTGCTCGAAAAAGAGAGCAAGCGAATTCATGGCACTGGTGACCGTGGTCTATTATCCTCCAGCTCTTCTTCATAGTCTGTTGCAAGATCGTGGTCAGTAAGTAGCTCAAAGCTTTCTTCCTCTCCTTCAAAGTCCGTCGGTCCGGGAAGGCTCAGTTCCTCCCCCGCCTCGCTTTCCAGACCTTCGTCGGGTCGTCGGTCTTGATGATACCTCGTGACTTGAGTATTGCCAACATCTTTATCGCCTCGGACAGAAGTCTACCCCTCTTTTTTGTCACTATGCTTCCTATGCGCGAAAAAAGCGCTTCTGAAGGCGCAGACATAGCTGCCACAGCAAAATAGTCCCTGGGCATGCATGAGAGGATCGAAAAACGAGCCTGTTGAGTCTTATAGAATGCTATGACGCCCTGACGCCCGGGCTGGCGGAGTTATCTAAGGTACCTTTCAGCTTTTCCCTCATCGAATTCGATTGTTTCCTCGACCCAATGAAACTGGAGACTATCAAATTGCACGGGAGACACCAAATTTGGATTTAAAGGAATGAATTATGCTGTATCCTTGAACTTGGTTTTGTACACCAGATAAGCCTCAAGAAAGTGGTCTTTGATCTCGCGGATTTTCTCTTCTGGGAAAGAAACACTGTCAAATATCGCTAGCACCTTTGTGTGCTGCCTTTCCATTGTTTAACGCTTGACCAGCTCTAGTTCGGGTCTGGCGTCAAGACAATCAGACGTGTATTGCTTGGCAATACTCGTAGTACTTGTCTAAATGGAACACCTAACATGGCGCTCCTGATAATCTAAGGCACGCCGTTCACGGTTCACGCGTTTCCAAGGCACGCAATTCGCCATTTCACGGTTCGGAAATAGTGTGGGTATGCATACCAGGGGCTGTCCGAAATCTAGCCATTGAAATAACCTTAAAACCGGTTATCTATCCATATAGAGATTTTACTGCATGCAAGCCCTACGCTCTCTACTCTACGCTACTCCGTAGCTACGCTGAGACCTAGCGTATGCGTTTCGAAAAGTAGAGAGCGTAGCTACTCGGTAGCGTAGCGTATTAAATTCTCTACGCGGCTACGCACTTTTTGCCCATCTCTGCCGTGAACATAACACGTCAAACAGTAATATAATTATATACATTTTTTTGTCTGAAGTTCAATTAAACGTTTGGGTCTCAGAACTCGAGAACGCAAATATCAGAATTGGAATGCTGGTAATATCTAATAGCATGTGGTCTTATACCAACATAGTTAGTGCACTTGATTGATTTGGCCAATTTTACTTTTTTCCTAGTCCAAGTGATCTGAGGCGCGTGTCGCCAAAAAAAACTGCAACGACGGTCGGCATATAGACAGTAGCCTGCGACCACCAAACAATGAAGCACACACAATGAGAACTATCAAAAGCACACGAAAATTTCGTAGTTCAGTGTAGCTTGTTGGGTATAGCTTGTAGAAATCCTTACTCCTGAAAGAATGTAGAGATGATGTGGCCTTTATCTTCAACCGATTTTTGGATATCAGTCAGAGTGGCCACTCGTGGGCAGGCCCACTGTTCATCACGTGATTCACAGGGCACGAGGACACGTCAATGTTTACCGTGATTGGTAGCGATGAAGTCACTTCTTTCATCACATTCAATTCATAGCCACCCGCCAAGATGAAGCTTTCACATTGGTTACTTGGAGCGGTTGCCGCCGTATCAAATGTTTTAGCCGCTAAAAATGTTGTTGACGAAGTGCCTCAAGAGCCCGTTGCGCAGTTCGACTTGAAAAACTATGAGTTGAACTATTACATCGAGGAGTACCCCGAGTTAACCCCGTCTGAGGCTGCGGAGTTACTAGTTGATGAGATATTTACCTTGCAGTACGTGATCTCGAATGGTGAGGAGAATGAGATCACTATTATGGGCGTTGGAGGTGCTTTCAGAGACCCGCTGACCGGCAAGCCAGTTGTGAATTTGACCGCCAATTCTATTGAGCCATTGCTTATCCAGCCGCTGGAAACGGTCAATTTGCGTCAAAAAATCAACGCGGGCGTTCTCCCAGGCGATTATGTATTGGTGCCAGAAGTTTACTTGGCCTTTAATGATGAGTTGAAAGAAATTTCTGCGAGAGGCCAGCTTATCACCGCGACTGAGCCACCGGTGTCTATTTTCAACCCGCAATTTCTCTTTTTGGAAATCATTTTCATTGGGGCGATTGGCGCAGCTGTTTACTACTTCTATGGCCCTGCCCTTGACAAGTACTTCAAGGACACGGCCCCGGTCACGAAGACCGGCAAATCATCCGCTTCTGCCTCTGGCAGTCAGTCCGCTCGGGTACCCAAAAAAAATCATTCATTTGACAAGAAGCGAAGGGCCCGTAAAGCTTACTAAGCATGGGGTTTATCGTACATGGGGTTTATCGTGAACATGAAAGAGACAAATGTGCCGCTCTGTGGGCATACTCAGCCACAATTGGTGACATTGTTTGCCCGGAAAAACATGTTAACCACAGGAAAATCGAGTGGGTTGTCTTTTAGGTCAAACTTTGCCAATTCAAAACCACTTTAACTATCGCTTACGATTTCTTATCACAGTCAAAATTAGCCTCACGTCATCTTAGTGATCATCCCGATACTTGTACATAGCTCAAAGTTAAAGAAGGTCCTTTTTAAGTCCACCAAATTCCAGAATAACGCATTCAAAATTTTCGTAATTTATGTAGTTTGCTTTTTACTATTTGAAGGCCCATAAAAAAACCTCTTCGCTGATCGTAATTTATGGGTTGATCAACTCAGGTCACGTGCGCTCGTGCCATGATAGGACGCATCTCGGCAGATATATGGCGCCGAAATGAGGCACTCCAGAAAAGACCCAAAACGCCCCTCTTTTCATAAAGCCTATCGTTAGATCGCTTTATCGGATCTCGAAGGATTTACCAGGCTTCTGTGGGAATTTGTGACTACTTGCGCGAGATCTACAGCTATATTATAGGGTTTACTTTGCGCCGACCATAGAGTCTCCATATTTCAAAAGGAAGGACAGCAATTACATCTATTTGCTAGCTCAAGTCCAGTCTTGCAAAGCAAAAGGGTCGTTCATCATCCCTGCAATTACATTTAGTCGCCGCCAAAGTGCTTTCGCAAGCTAAAGCGCTCATACCGGCGTTCGTGCCCCGCTTCCGCATCGCTAAATTAGCCGCTCGGAAAATGTCCGACAAAGTCCACATATCCGGGCTAGAAGGCCGGGCCATCATCGGGCTCGATCATTGGCAGAAGCCCGTGCCGCATCCCGTTGCCATCGACGCCAATTTCGCTACAGACTTTTCGAAGGCGTCGGAAACAGACAATCTTCATTATTCACTCAATTACGCGGTGATTTCAAGCAAAATCGCCGGGTTCTTGGGCGACCGTCAACAGCACAACTTCCGCTCGCTTGGTGGTTTGGGCACAGCAGTTCTCCGTGATGCATTGCAAGAGGAAATTGCCAACTCCACCGCGGTCGAGATCACGATTTCGGCGCCCAAAGTCGATATTCGCGCCCCGGTCTCCTACACGGCGTCTACCACCGGGAAACTGCTCTATCAGATCCACGGACTTCGTGCGCTCACACTAATTGGCGTTTTCACCTTTGAAAGGCTCAACAAGCAGTATGTGTCGCTTGACATTGCCATGCACGTGACCGAGCCGCATTTGAACGTGGGTAGAGTCAGCGAGGCCGTCAGCAATTACCTCGAAGCCGCCAATTTCAAGACTGTTGAGGCTCTCGTTGCGCTGGCGTGCCAGTGGATATTCCAAAACTTCGAAACCGTCGCGTCGGCGTCGGTTAGAGTTACCAAGCCCAATGCCATTGTTTACACCGATGGCGTGGGCGTGCTGTGCCAGTATTCACGGGAGGATCTTGCGCAAAAACCGCCGCTTCGCGTTGAGAGCTCTGAAACTTTGAAATTCGCGGACTCGAGGCCAGTCTCCCCGTCGTTTGACTTACCTGTAGACACGGAATCAGACTATTCTGGTACACACGATGTGTACTTGGCATTTGGGCTGAACCAGGGCGACCAGATCGCCAACATTTCCCGAGCACTCCAGTTGCTCGAGGAACACCCGCAAATTGCCGTGAAAAGCACCTCCTCGCTTTACGTGTCGAAACCCATGTACTACACTGAGCAGCCAGATTTCTACAACGGCGCGGTGCTTTTGAGCGTGACCAACATGACGCCACACGAGCTTCTAGAAATTCTCAAAAAGATCGAGTACGCCGAGTTGGGCCGTGTCAAGACGTTTGAAAACTGCCCGCGCCCGATCGATTTGGACATTGTGCTTTTTGCACGCAAGACCGTCACCACTCCAGACTTGGTGATCCCGCACAAGGCTATGCTCGACCGCACTTTTGTGCTCCAACCGCTCTGTGAGCTCCTCCCGCCTGACTTCACGCACCCCGTCACGGCAGAGCCTGTACACAAGCACTTGTCGTCTTTGCTTTCGGCAGTTGCAGACACCGACGTGCAAGAGCTGCCGAAACTCGTGCTGGTCACTCCCGGTACGCGTGGCCGGCGGTTAAGAGCCAACCACGACGGCTCTTCCCCAAGCGGGGTGATGGCGATCTTCAATGCGACACCAGATTCGTTCAGCGACGGTGGGGATAAACTTGCGTTGCTGAAGGAGGAAGTTGTCGCCGAGGCATTGGCCATGAAAGAGGCCGGCGCGACAATAATCGATGTAGGTGGCGTCTCTACGCGCCCGGGCAGCTCAGAGCCGTCCTCGGAAGAGGAATTGGCGCGTGTTTTGCCCGTCGTGGAGGCGATTCGCGCGGAGCCCAAATTGGACGAAGTTTTGGTCTCTGTCGACACGTACCGCGCTGCGGTGGCTGAGGCAGTGTTGGCCGCAGGCGCAGACATCATCAATGACATTCTGATGGGTCTTTACGAGCCAGAAATCTTCTCTGTAGTGGCTAGATCCGGGTGTGGATATGTGATGAATCACACGCGCGGTACGCCGGCGACCATGAACCAATTGACCGAATACGGTCCTGCAGAAAGCACGGCGGACGGGTCCTTGGTTGAATATCACATCGACGAAACCTCGGGCGTTTTGCCCGTTTTGCCCGCCGCAGAGCGGAATTTGGTGGACGGAATCTGCCGCGAGTTGGCCGCACAGCTAAATGTCGCGGCGCAGCATGGTGTGCGCAAATGGCAGGTGATACTCGACCCTGGGATCGGGTTTGCGAAAAATATGAGCCAGAACTTGGCCATCATTCGCCACGCGAGGAGGTTCAAGAAGTACGCCCAGACTGACCTGGTCCTGCATTCATACACCAGTTTCCACGGCATGGCAATGTTGATGGGCGCCAGCCGAAAGGGGTTTTTGGGCACGCTAACAGGTCAGAAAGATGCCCTGCGCCGTGTCGTTTCTAGCACTGCTGCGGCCGTGGCATGCGTGCAGCAAGGGGCGGATATAGTCAGGGTACACGATGTGCAGGAGACAACGGAAGCACTTCAAGTTGCAGATGCCGTGTACAAAGGCAGTCTTACTACATGACTTTGAGCTGGATAAGAGGCGGGGAGGAGCTTTGAGACTCAGTGTGCTTGTCTTTTTATCACCCTTGCATGTAGTTGGGCTTGTTCGAATGCTTACCATTTCTGGCTTGTTTGAGCCACGATAAATTATAGTGAAGCTCAGGCTTGGACCGTGCAGCTTTGTAGGGTTTCCTTTTGGAACTAAAGTAGTAACCTAGACATCCTGCTTCTGTGTTTCAACTGGGCCTACTGAAATATTTGTCATAAGTTGGCAGCCTCGAGAAATTTCACAAGTGACTGGGATTTTTTGACTCAAGAAATTCCAGAGTTTCAGTATCGTAAAATTCTGGAAACAATGATAAAACTAAGAACTACTTAATATACTTTTTGAGTTCTAGCCCAAAAGTTTCGTCAAAAGTCTTATAAAATATGGCGCAAGAGTCTTGGAAAAGTGAGTGCGAACCTTCAACCGAACTGAATCATCATTATATCAAAAGCTAAAGGTCACTAAGCCTATGAACGATCATTTTGAATGTTATCTATGATAATATGGTTTGAATCAAAGGAAGCTTTGTAAAGACAAAGTGACTTTATGTAGTTTTTGATTTTTACTCGATCTTTTGCGTTTCATGAAAGGTACCCTGTACGCAAGTGTTGTACAAAATTAATACAAAATCCTACACTTCATTGGACTTGAAAATGTAGTTCCTATAAAAAATAATTAAATGAAGGTTTCTAGCGGAAAACCAGCGCTATTTTGCCATTTGCATGATCAACCTTCTGACTAGATCGTACACAAAAAAAGACCAAAAATAGAGATATCAACGCAAGGCATAGCAGCGAAGCTGGCTAGAGTTGTATATATATTCATGCATAGTTTAGTGGAGAGCTAGGTAAGCAATTATGGCTTCCAGTCCCTACTCAGATGTATTGAGCAAAAGAAAAATAAAACAAATAGAAATAAGTCTTTGTAGATTTATCGACCTAGTTAAGCGTTTCTGGCTCTGTCGTCATTAATCTAAGGCTTCACGTGAAGGAGAGAAGCAGAAGAGCAGAAATTGCGAAAATAATATGAACATAAGCTTAGCCCAAACACGAATACGGTGTATCATCACGCAAATATCTCTTGGAGTCGTGTAAATTCACCACTTGACATTTGATTCTACCGCAATCATGAATACAGAGACATATTTCACGTTCATTTTTGAAATTGCTTAGACCTTGATTGAATAGGCATATTGTGTCATGCACATGTAGCATGGGTAGCAGAGATAGCCTTATACTAGACTAGACAAGCGCTACCAAATTGGGTTATAGGCCAAAGGTATCTCGGAACACATTTCTCAAATAATATTTTGAAATAATTGACTGAAAGCAGGACCTGGTTTCACTACAAAGTCCATAAGAGCTAAGCTGCAACGCCTGATGTTGCAATATGGCGCGTGGTTTTTCAACAAGCACGGCTTTGAACAAGTACGCAAGGCAGCACAGGTACTAATCATGAAACATCCAAGCACCGTTTCAGCGCAACACCAGAACCGTTGTGGATTGGCAGCATTGTCTACGGTTTGGAAATAATTGGTATAGGGAAAGGAGTTCCAAGACGCCAGTTGCATGTAAGCGAGTTTCTGATTTGCCTTTCCACAAGAGGCGCCTCGGTGTCAGCAACTCCAGCAAACTGTATCATGCTAAGCAACATTGCCATTCCACATCTTGCATGTCGTGGCCACAATCCCTTGTGCTTTTGAGTTTGTTGGGGTATGTTTGATGCTTTTTCTAGAAATGGAATAATGATAAGGATCAGGCTTTAGTGCACGCCAGCTAGCCAGCGGCCAAACAAGCATCGATAAGCCCCACATAGCCTATGACCATAAACCTATCTTTACGGTGAGACAAGCGGAAATCGATACAGCCACAGTCCAATCCATTAATCGTTTCAATCCATTAATCATTTCGAGGTTTTTGTTTTCTGATCAAAACACCCTTCATCATTCCTCTAGCGAACACCATACAGTATATGGCCGTTCCGCAAACCCGATTCCAGTTCCCTCAGAACCCTCGTACTGGCGGCCTGCCTAAAATAGTCGCCAACCACGACCCCATGCGGTGGCCCTGGGCAGTGACTAGCCTGAGTGTTGGCCGGAAAAGTATCACTAGCAACGCCCATGAGAATCCTTCCAAAAGCGGCCGGATCACGATATCCTTGATGACTGCATATGCCACAATCCCAGGAGTGATTGGCCCGACTGGGTTTAAGCGCCCGGGAATATTTCCAGAGGTCTCATCGGTTTCCTCGTTTTTGTTCTCGTTCAGAACTGTCAATTCGGCCTCTGTCAATGGACCCGTTGCCTTGCCTGCAGACGTGTTGGCGTATCGCTGGAGGGAGCGGAGAAATGATTCCTCGAAGCGCAAATCGGGGATCGTGATTTGCTTGTCGAAAGTGCTCATTTTGTTATCCAAATTTAGAAAAAAAAAGGTCGTTTCTAACGTGTTTGTGTATGGGTATGTGGGAGAGTATGAGGACTAAGAGCTTAGATATATGGCACTGACGTGAAACAATAGGGCAGTGTTGAGCAAATCGCGTACTCGGCGTACGCGTACAAAATTTCGTACGTACTCCGCACCGTACGGAAGGTACATGTGCAGGACACTTTTGACTATGTCGTTTATTCCCAGTATCTGGTTCAATACAAGGATGCCGTGAATAAATCACCTCAGGAATCGACGCAAACCTCATCTTCAGGGCTTGGAAGATTTCGTTTCGGGAGTCAGACTGACGTAGTGCACTCAGAGCATGAGATTGAGAGGTATCTCAAGGAACTCGAAAACCCGCGTCAGGACCCTGTTGCATTCCATAAGACTCGAGAAGTGTCATTTCCAATTATTTCTCGCATCGCCAGGGATTTTTGCTGTGTCTGTTATGTCTGCACCGGCTGAGGCCTTATTTTCTCGCATGGGAGATATTATTTCCAAGAAGAGAAATAACCTTCTGCCAACAACGATAAGAATGCTAGCAATTCTCAAGTCCCAAGGTGTTTTTTGAGAACATAAAGCCTGCAAGACAATGCGGACATCGAGGAAGATGTCGATCAGCGTATCGAACCTACTGACGAACAAGAGGTTGCGGGAGTGGAGGATTGGCTCGTTGTCGACGACGCTGAAGATGACGAAGTAACCGTTGTTACTTCAACGGCCACTCAAGTCTTCGAAAGTTAGATATGTGAATCTTCTGAATTTCCTGCACTTTATAGACATTTTTTTTACAGACGATCTAAGTAAATCCTATCTTTTTTGTATCTATGAAAATCCTCAACCAAATATTTGCAACATATCCTCTCCTGCATAATGTTTGGCGTACAGCGTACAGAGCGTACAGTACGCCGATTTGCTCAACACAGAGAGTAGTATAAGGAGGTGTCGAAAGCCATAATATTCAGTTGAAAGTACGGAGTCTCGCCGATGCCCTCAGCTTCCGGCGGACTTATTATTTGTACATCGACATAATATGGTTGTAGAAGAGTCTTTTTACAAGCAAGGGGCCGTGGGGGGCATTGGGATCTCCAGAAATGCGCGATTGGCGATGATTGATTATTTGGCTAGAGTGAATCGAAAACGGAAACCACGACTAACTTAGTGGTTATTTTTTCTTTTTTTTTCTCTTTAGGATTGTGATAATGATGACTTAGCTGCTGGATTCTGATACACGCTCGTATCACGCCATTCGTGAATTACCGACAACAGATTCTTTCGCAATCGTTTTTTACATGTCACGTGCTTTGATTTTCAGAGCATACACCTTACACTTTTGATGGCCTCGCTTTAACGAAGATGTGAATCTAACACCATAGTTCTTGATCTGCTGTACTGGAGAGACCAAGAAGTATAATTCGTCGAATCTTGACTTTTTCGGCTGAAAATGTAAGGGGTCATAACCCGGCATCCCCACACGTGATACTCTTGTAGTCACGGGATGCTCATGAGCCAATAGCTGGACACGTCCCATGAGGGAGATTGTAGACATTAATCTAATCAGGGGATACGCCTAGAGCAGCCTATACGTCTTATTATTGGTCGGTATGGTATTCCCGCATAGAAAACCGCGATCTTTTTCTTGATTGTCTTGACAGACTACTAGAGGGAGTGGCCAGGAGTCAGATTTCTCCCCACAAAAGAAGATCTTGATTGTGAACAAAAAAAGAAGTGATATAAGTTCCAATCTGCTGAGCTCTCCCTAGAATAGTACTACGTATGCAAAGTGGCAATTTGCCTGGGAACCGGATCAAGCCAGGCGCCTAGTCCGGGCAGGTCCGCATGTGGACCTCACATCCGTACACCAGACATCGCGAACGCGAAACTAGCTTGAAAATACATCAAAAGACACCAGAAAACGCCCGTCCAATCAGTTAGAACACTACACATCACACGCCATGGAGATCGACGCAAGCGACGCTGGCCCGAGGGTCACAATCAGACAGACGGAGCGCGATCGCGTGGACTTCATTCTCCGCGGAGTAGACCTTCTGCTTGCGAACTCGCTCCGGCGCACAATGCTCGCTGAGGTGCCCACGCTAGCAATCGACTTGGTCGAAATCGACGCCAATACGTCGGTGTTGGCAGACGAGTTGCTCCTGCATCGGCTAGGTCTCGTGCCACTCTGCAGCGAGGGAATTGAAAACTTGGCCTACTCACGTGACTGCACCTGTGACCAATACTGTCCCAACTGCCTGGTGAAACTCGAATTGACGGCAAAATGTGACAGCGACAGCACGATGAACGTGTACGCAACAGACTTGGCAAAATTTCACAATGGGCTGCGGCTCGGCGACCCCGTGGCACGTGACCCACAGCTGCGCGGGCCGTTGATCTGCAAATTACGTAAGCACCAGGAATTGCGCTTGACGTGTATTGCCAAAAAGGGGATTGCCAAGGAGCACGCCAAGTGGTCGCCGTGTGCGGCCATCGGCTTTGAATACGACCCTTGGAATAAATTGAAGCACACGGATTTCTGGCACGAGGTCGACGCTGAGGCCGAATGGCCCAAACTGGCCAATTGTGACTGGGAGGAGGCCCCTGATCCAGATGCGCCGTTCGATTACAGTGCGGTCCCTGGGAATTTCTATATGGACGTTGAGACCGTGGGCAACTTGCCGCCCGATGAGGTGGTGGTGCGTGGTATTGAGACATTGCAGTTGAAATTGGCCGGCATTGCGGTGGAGCTCAACAAGGACTCGGTCGAGGCTAACAGCACAGCTGCGGGCGGGTTTACCACCTACGGTGGCGCGGGCGCGGACTCGCCGGCTAATGGCTACGCTTACGGCGAGGGCTTTGGCAACTCTGCCTGGTAGGACGCTGTTCTGCACACAAAACGGTTTCCAAGACCGTGAAACTACTATTTCTCGCCCCTTCTCATTAAATGACACGTTTTTTTGGCATTTACCAGGTGTTTTGACCGCGTGTCGCTCCATAGCGACACACAGCCCGTATCTTTTCCGGTAGAGCATCGAAAGGGGCACATTCCGCAAATCGCACTGCGCAACTTTGAAGACGTCAGACATCAACAAAAGTGATAGGTAATTATCAGGCTATTGGGTCGCAGTGCTTTTTATGAGGCGCCTTCGCATAATGGTGGTTGAAATAGGAACAATAGATGACCAACGATCCCATTTTCGCCTCTTTAGACGACTATGCTCTCTTTGTAGAAATCTCGGAACAATCTTATCCTAGCTTCTTAGGGAGGTACGGGTATCTACAATTGCATTGTCTTCGTCTAACTATTTGCTACTTTGTGTATATTAGGCAGATTATTGCAGCTAACAGGGTAAGTGGGACTCATTCCATGATGGCAATTTAAATAAGTTCGAGAAAGAAAATCACGGCTTCGTTTATTCTAGCCTGCTATAATATCATAAAATACTCCCCAAATTACGATCCACAGATCCGTCTCCTGATCTGTTCTGTGCAACTTGTGTGCTTGATATGGGCCAGTGTTCTTAGTCATGGTGACATTGACTATATTATCAGGTAGTATGACTATCCATAATACTTTTGGGTCATATTAATATTATACTATATATTTATTATATCGTGAGCGAAATATCAACTATCGAAATGTCTCATAATACTTTCATGATATACTCGTCCTTGATTAAGGTGACTCCAGGGATTTCATGCATCCCAGTGAGGCCATACAATTCGAAATATACTCAACAAACGGGCTCTTTACGAGTGCCTTGTGTTCTCCCTCCATTTCGAAAGCTTATTATTTGCTGCTATTCACGAAGCAGATCTTTACAGACTTACTACCGATTTACATACAATTGTGTGGAGCTTAATTTAGCCGAGGCAATCCTGGATCAAGCAAGTCATCCATCTTATAAGTCTGTTAGTATGCAACTAAATCAAACGATAGATGATAATGCGAAGTTGTAGGGCCATCAGTAAATAAACGTGGTCATCACGCTATTGTTTTACTCGCTTCGAACACATCATCGGCAAGGCTTCGACACGTCATTGTCTGTCTGGCTGTCCTTTCCCGCAGAAGCCCTGGCGGTGGCGCCTGAGCAGCCAAACCCTCCGCCCCATTAGGATAGCAAACTATATTGACTGTGTTATTAACTAAATTAAAGATCCACATAATACTTTTGGCAATACCAGAATTAATACTATAGTCATATTATATTATATTATCATGCGAATATGTATACCACGCGCAAGAACCCAATGACTAACAACACTGGCACACACATACACAAACATAACCTACCATGGGCGTCTGACTGATTGAGGGGTCGGTCGCATGCCCTGCCTGTCACTGTAGGCTAAACCGCGGAAGTGTCATGAAAAAAACAAAAAAATATCATCCCACATTTTTCTTTTGTGCTTGATACATCTAATTAAGAACTGTCACATTTATGACTACTAATTTACTCTGACTAAGCTTTCGAAGGTCGATTAGCTCTTTTTGATATAGTATTTCATCTGAGCATTCACGTGTAAAGTAATCTTCGGGAAAGGAAAATATGAAGCTCACGCTTGTCTAAACCAAGTATTTCCCTGAATGTACAACTTTAGACCCAAGTAATGCATGCCATCAATAAGTAGTAATCTTTGCATCTAGATCATCCTCACAGTAATGAATGTAGCCAGAAATTCATCAGTAAAATCCATTTGAACAGCTCACTAACAGAAACAACAACGACGTTCTCTCAGTGAATCCATGGAATAGTCGATAAGTTTGCCGACCAGTAATACTCAGCGAAGACAGCTGATTTTTTAATCTTCTTGTACCCCCTGTCCAGAGTGTCATTTCATGATGAGGTTGCAGGGACAGTTAAAGTCAATCACGCTTCTTTCACGACTCAAGCAGCATGAGCATGGCTAAGGCGGGGAAAGAGAAAGTGTTTACAAATTTTGCTTCAAATACGCTTCGGCCAACAAGAATTGAATGTCGTGAAGGGATTATGCATGGATGCGATCAGAGCCATATCTTTGGTTCACATATTAGGATCAGTTCGCGTGGGAACAGTATATTTGCTTTCTAGATAAGAGAAGTTTTAGCTTGCATGAAACATCTTTTGACGGCCAAACGTGACAGTATATTTTGCTTTGGGTCTCAGTCAGTATTTGATTAGATCCAAGTATTTGCAGTAGTATGTAATGGGTGAAGTGCTTTAAAGAAAAAAGGGCCCTTTCTTCGTTAATTTTCTATCTTCATAAAATGATTGCTCAAAGCTGAAAAACTGATTTGAGTGTTTTGCAGCGGAGGCACGCGTGTGAATCCCTAATTTGGAGCTATCATCTCAAACATATGCATATTAGGCGCTTGAAAGCATGCGACTGCATATAGTACTTATTTTTCGCAGCCCTGAAAATCCTGCATAATGAACATCGACGTTTTCACCAATCTTTCATGTAGAAACACTCAAAAGAATAAAAGCATAACAGGTCCCTTGGCCCAGTTGGTTAAGGCGTGTATAACCATGTGAGAGTGCGAACTGGGACCAATGTGTGGTTCGGTGCGAAATCCCGATGCAGGGCCCATATATCTGTCCCCAGGGCCCTTTTTTCGGTCACGTGCGGGGAGCGAAAAGGCATCCAGCGTTAGATATGGATTTA
>JAKTUB010000453.1:0-19224 GCA_030556465.1 Metschnikowia picachoensis | reverse complement strand
GGAGATTTCTGGAAATATGCCGGGAGGCCAGAAAGCCGCAACGCTGGAAAAAGTTCTGGAAAGAGATGTACAAGCATGAGTGGCTCTTAAGAAATGACTTTACAGCGCTTCATCACTTTAACTACGGGTCCTATGTGCCCATACACGATGCACCGAAGGTTGGAAGGGACATGGAACGTCTCTTGTGTTTAGAAACAGTATCTTCAAAGGCTATACTAGCTCACCTCTACAATGAGTGTACATGCTCCAGATACTGGTGGAACAAAATAGGCTTTCCGAGGCCAATGAACTTGAGAGAAATGCTTGCACCTACTGAGAAATCATTTACAAATTTGCGCAACCTCAATTGGTTTGTGAAAGTGGTACGTAAGGCGTTTTTAGGACGGCGCCGGGAGGCGGAGAATGGTGTTAGTCTCGCCCCCCTCCTGAATCGACTATTGTCTCGCGCTCTTGGGAGGACCAACCCCATGGGCCGATGACAGTCTGATAAGTCTGATTAGTTGAGTCCATTCTGGGTAGAGGTCTCAAAACGGATTAATTTCCGATGAGAGATCTTGTGTCGCCAAACGATGCTTGGGGTGAAGTTGCGATCTATTATAGGTTTTTACTGTATGTTGTATAGTTTTTGCGCTTGTTTGGGTGTGCCTGCCATACTCTAACGAGAGCGTCATATAATGGGATATATCTTCAAAAAAATATATATATATATATATATATATATATCTCATTCTCTTGAAATTGAGCAGGCACAACTGATGAAAATCTACGGATGAAAAAACATAGGTGGGAAAGCACTCGTGGGAAAGCACTCGTGGGAAAGCACCGGTGAAGAAACTTCCAAAAGAGTTAGGGCGTGCCAGGTACGTGGCCACAAATCAGGCAGATCAACTAGTCTTCAGCTGCCGCGAAATTTCCCCGTTAACTCATCGCAAAACCCCGCATTACAGTCTGCTGCAATATTTGCATCCCGTCCTTCCCTGCTCAGAACCAGTCCCAATTCTGATCGTGTGAGTTCAATTGCCTGGCAATGACAATCAATATACTTAATCCGAACTCATCCATGCAATTGATGTAAACAACATACCTCTGGCACAAATGTGATCCACAAAAACAGAAATGCATACTCAGATGTGAATCAGATTAGAGGCGATTCTTTTATCTGTTTTCATCCTTTGTGATCAGATGGCCGACCAGATATTATCCTCGCGCATACATTATTCCTGATCTCCATGGGGAGTACTCCCCGCTCCATCCCAGTACTTTTGCGGAATACTTTGCAAATTATTATGCTTGTTGATATATATAAGTACACTGACTTTGCCTTTCTTGTGGCACAAATTTATTTCTTCTTTTTCTACAACTCAGAACCTCCAGCACCATATGTTTCGTCCTCATATCTTTTTGGAAGACTCAACGCCTATGCCCCTGGCCGAGCTTGAGGCTGTAGCCGATACGCCTCTCGTTAGATTGTTTGGGCCTGAGCTTGGCCCCGAAATGGCAGCAGCATTGTACGCCCTCAGCCAGCCTGTGCCAATAGAGGATCAAACAGTTCTCCCATCAGAAATCTTTGTCTTACCGCACAATGCTGGCCTCGTTCCCACTGGGCCCGTTTATATAAGCAACCGGCTTTTCCCTAGCGCTCACAACTTTTTTGGGCCAGAGACGGGAGTGGACGCAGACATTGCCGACCTCATTGGCGACGAATTGTGCGAATTTGGTCACATCAATAAGCATACCGAGTGCATGGACGAATATTCTGCGGACATGGAGGAAACGTACCCCGACCAGTTTTTCGCAGCCTTCCCTCAAACGGTCGCACTCGGTCTCGACCAATCTGCGCTGGGCCCTATTATGCACGACGCGTTAGATATCGAGGTTGCGATGCATGACCAGCTTTACCCTGAGACTGCAGGCAATAATGTCGCGCGTCTTGGTGACCTTGAGGACCTCATTTTTACTCTTGGCACAGAACACGTCACCGTGAGCGACGACAGCCCAGAAGAAGATATCCATGAAGACTACTCGGGCTTGTCTGGATCTTATTTGATTCAAGACAATGACAATGAAGGCCCTTGTACCGAGCATGCCTTGTTCGCGTTATTGGAAACAAAAAGCATGCCTTTGTCTAATTCCACGAGATTCGAGGCCCAGCTTGAAAGCGACGACGCGGTCGCAGAAAGACAGAATAGGGAGTTCAAGAAGTTTGTGAACAGGGCTCGGGCCGCTTAACTTGTTTCGAAACATCTTGTTGAATACGTATCAACTAAATGTTTTGGTTTTCTCGTGGTCTATATGCAGGACCACGCTTTTATTATTGCCACTCAAAGTGAAGCTCAACGCAAAGACAACGCAGAAAGCTTCATTCTCTCATTCTCTCTTATATAGATTTTAATCAATATCATTTTCTAGAGATTAGTAAAAGCAAGAAAGTAACTCAATTAGATCAAAGCTTGCTTTTTTCATCGTGTATCTCTCGTTCAAGCCATCAGCTCCCCTGAGACTCTCTTGAAAAAGCTTTTTTTTCTCTTTTTTTTTCATTCGTTTCAAATTCTGGCTGAAATCAGAAAATGATGCCACGTTCAAATCTGCAAAACTTCATATGAATAAAAACCCTCATCATCTTCACTAACGTGCTCCGAAGAAGTCACCAAGGTGGCTGGTGGCAGCGTTGTTAGTCATGGTAAAATTGACAATATTAAGGGATATTATGACTATCCATAATACTTTTGGATGACACTAATAATATATCATAACATCTTCGTCCTGAAGTTCCATGACTTCGGGGATTTAGTTCACCGAGATTTTCATGCACCCCAGTGAGGCCATACAATTCGAAATCTACTACTCAGAGGGGATTTTTACGAGTGCCATGTGTTCTCCTCCATGTCGAACTCTTATTAAATGTTTTTATTCACAAAGCAGATCTTTACAGACTTACTACCGAATTACATAAAATTGTGCGGAGCTTAACGTAGCCGAGGCCAGTGTTGCAAATTATACAATAATTACTATATAATCTTATAATGAGGGTGTATAATCAGGATTCTTCATAGTAATAGTAATTCTTACTATCAGTAATCCTAGTAATTACTAGGCTGTATAATAGTAATCTTACAGCTTGTAGAATCTGAAGTCAGGAAGTTTCTTCAGTTTTTGTAGGTTAAACTGTGCACAGCCTGGACAGAACCGTTACCGGTTGGCTTCCAACTCAGGATTACAGCTTTTTGAAACATGTTTAGAGTGAACGATTGATTGCAGGTGTTATGAAACGGGTCAATCCGTGATGACGAGCGCAGAAAGTCATTTACCGATTTCGTGATAGTGAATCTAAAATTTTAATACGGTACAAAAATTATTTATATGTTATTTTTCGGGATTGAAAACTGTCACGAGAGCTTCGTCATCATCCTCGCTAGTGTCGGAATCTTCAATAGTAATAGCTTCCAGCCCAAACCATCTTCATCTTGCTTTTCATTCTCTTTGTCTTTGATGTTATCAGACGTCAGCTTCGCCCCTTCAGCGACGTCGCATACCGTGCTCTCTTCATCAACAACGAGGTCCCGTGCTTTGAGAATGGTCGACATCTTGATCGTGCCTGGCTGCAAACGATTCCGTTTTCTCGTGACCATATCCCCTACTTTGGAGAAAATCCTTTCCGAAGATGCAGACATGGCAGGAATAGCCAAAAAATCTCTTGCCATCTGTGAGATAACCGGAAAAGTGTTCCTTCGAGCAGCGTAGAAATCGAAAATAGTGTACTGTTGCTCTTCGGAAAGGTACCGTTTGGTAAACGCCCTGTTTCACCTTTTTTGAGGCCTTTTGGTGATTATAGGATTATAGAGTAATCCTGAAAAAAAATTTTTAGTAATAGTAAGCCTAGTAATCTGTTGTAATTATTATAGTAATCTATAGTAAGCTTCGCGCGCAAATTATACAGATTACAATACAACACTGGCCGAGGCAATCCTGGATCGATCGAGTCATCCATCTTAAAAGTCTGTTAGTATGCAACTAAATCAAACGATAGATGATAATGCGAAGTTTTAGGGCTATCAGTAAATGAACGTGGTCATCGCGCTATTGTTTAACTCGCATCGAACACGTCCTCGGCAAGTCTTCGACAAGTCATTGTCTGGCTGTCCTATCCAGTGAGGCGAGTAATTTGGTATAATGCATACAAATATAGTAACTTCCGGTATAATCATACTCCAGGGTGGATAAGTATTCATATAAATATGGACTTTTGTTTAATTCATAATCACTACAGTATGAATTATTTACACAGTATTTTGCCTCATGAGCTTATCTCAATTTATATTGGCCTGAAACATATAGATTTCGATACCAAGCTTGGCTGAGCTTCACATGAGGAACGTTTTTCTACAAAAGCACTATTTTAGATTCAATCTATATACTTATCTTGACGTGCCACGTCCGAGAAAGTTACGGAGTCTCAAAATCGCGTTCGCGTGTGTTCGTGCATCTGATCGCGCCTTGTCATTTGATTTTCCACATGATAGTGGACCTCACGGTAGAACACTCTGATGGTTCGCGTCATGTTTGTGTACCTATATGTCCATGAACTTTGCCAAAGTTGGAATTCTCTTTCTTTGGAGTCAATGCTCCCTCATTCTTGACCACCATACCTGAAGGTCCTGCATATACACACACTATGAATTAGGGATAATTATACCCAATTCATACCGGGCCGATATAGGTATCGAATTTTTGCCAATTACTACTTCATATAGTAATTACTACGTTACTACAAATATTCATACTGCATACTTACTCGAAGCACTGGTCCTATCCCGCAGAAGCCCTGGCGGCGCCTGAGCAGCCAAATCCTCCGCCCCATTATGATAGCAAAATATATTAACTATATCATTAACTGTAAGGTGTTCCATTTAGGCAAGTACTGTGTGCTTGCCAAGCAATGCACCTTCTATTGTTAAGGCCAGCGTGGCTGGCCACATAGGAACAATGGAAAGGCAGACTCCATTGTCTGCCTTGACTATATAAATGTTGGCTCTCCCACCAAGTGGATTAGAGTGCCAGACTGGTTTTACTAGATGATCTACACAATAAACATTAGTTAGTCAGACGCTGAGAACCTGACATTAACTATATTATTAACTATATTATAGATCCGCATAATACTTTTTGGCAATCTTAATATTAATATTATAGTCACATTATATTATATTATCATACGAATATGATGTATCACGCGCAAAAAACCAATGACTAACATCACCGGCTGGTGGCGCACAGTATTAGATCGTTTGTCATTGACCCAATTCACACAAAAAAAGCAATATTCTTATCAGATACAAAAACTACCTCCTCTTTGATATCCTAAAATATCTCGTGAATGCTTATTTGTACGTTCAAGCAAATTAAAATGACATTTTCTCATGTAATTGAATTTGAATGCTTTGTACGAAAATCAAATCCGGGCTACGGTAGTGCGCGCCTTTATTTCCATTCGACAACTCGAATTCTCGAAACTGAGCATTCTGAACCAACAAATAACCTCGCATAAAAATCAAAATTGAATTTGATTTGCCGGAAAATGGTTCAAAACGCCTCTACGAATCTTGATCAAGATCTCCGCCAATCGCGAGCGGCAAAGTACGCTAAGTCAGAAGCAGAGGCTGTCGAATGGATATTCAGCACGCTAAAGCTTTCGCACACAGAACGGGACGAGTATGACCCGAGAACAAACGGACTCACGAAATTACTAAAGGACGGAAAGCTTCTTTGTAAGCTAGGCAATTTATTGGAGTTACCACTGGCACCGACAACGAAATATAAAAACTCTCGCATGCCGTTTGTGCAGATGGAAAATATCCTGTTTTTTCTAAAAGTATGCGAAATGGTGGGGGTCGCTCATGACGAGATTTTCCAAACAGTCGATTTGTTTGAAGATAAGGATCCCTATCAAGTCATTGTGACATTAATGTCGTTTTCTCGTAAGGCACACGACCTCAAGCCGGCGGTGTTTCCAACTATCATTGGCCCAAAAATCGTGAAAGTGAAGCCGCACGTGCCTGTCAAGCCATTTGCGTTGAGAGAAAGACATTAAGCATGGAAAGCAAAATTATAGTCGTCGTTGTTCAAGATATTTCCACTGCCTGGTTTTTAATTGATAGTGAGTGCTTTCAAATTCATTACACTGAATGCATGCTTTCCCCCCCCTATTGCGTGAAAAAAGCTAAAGAAAGATGAAGACTTGTTTGCTACAGAGGTGCTGATATGCCTTGTTCATTCTGACATATCTACAAATTATGCCCTCTTTATGCCTCTGTCGGGAGTCGCGAAGGGTCGCCAATGACCTCTAGGCGGCCGCTGCCTGTAGACTTGATAACAGTGTTGCTCACAGTCCTGGCCTTGCTAATTTTCTCGCCCTGCACAACCTTCTCGATCTCGTCCTTCGTCAATGTCTCGTACTCAAGTAACCCTTCCGCGAGTCGTTGCAACTCCACCTTACTGTCTGCGAGCACCTTTCGCGTGCGCTGGTCGGACTCAATAAGGCTTGTGAAAGTTCTCATACAGTCCCTTGTGATATACAAAAGTACTCAATAACGAACGACATGACACAAGATGCGATACCTTCACACATGTGGGTAAGATGTTGTGCCCTCATAATAGTATGGATCCTCTTTATCATCTTTTTTTCTCGTTCTCCGTCAACATGCTCTCTCGATATAGCTATTTGCTGTTTGAATATCAGACACGCGCGTGTTTACGCCGGGGTCAGCCACTCAAACATCCCATTGTAATAATATAAAGTTCTCGGAGATAACAAGTGAGCGGACGAAAGAGAAACGGCGGTTATGGGAACAATGGCGTATGAAACATCTTATACTAAAGTTTGGGCACCCCTATAAAATCTCTCTCAGAAGCTAACACATGTGTGAAGTACAGTCATGTTAGTTCGTTCCACATCTAAGTCACGATGAGCAATATACGGGACTAATGCGAAATTCTGGAATTCGCAATATTATGACTTTGCGTCATCTAAATCACGTTTCCGACCAAGAATATGTCACACTTCAAATTGGTGGGCCATGCAAGGCCATGTTAAGAAGCATACTCTCAAAAGAAGAGTCTCATTGAAGAAGAGATGATGGTCAAAAAACCTTGTTCACCCATTAAAGCGAAGCCACAGGCGTTGAGTTCAACAAAAGATAAAGCAAACAAATCAATCTGTCTCTTTAATACGTTAAGGTGTGTACTCATGAAGGAGCTTTTAAAGGACCAATACAAAAAAAAGCTATTTGCGGTGATGCCACTCAAATTCACTTCAGCCCGCACTACGCGGGCTTTGATTCCATGATGTAGCACTCATAGTACTCATTCTATGAGTGAAATCGTTCGTAACAACGAGCAATGGCACTTAAAAAGCACATAATTACGCACGTATTTCAAAAAAAGGATTAATTACTCACGTAATCGTAAGGATGTGCTTAAGCGTTGTCCGTTGTTACGAACGCACGAAAAACAAGGAAAATGCAACACGACTTGGGAAAGTGTATTTTTCCTTTTTTCTTGAAAAAAAGAGCAAATCGTAATAGGAGGAAAAAACTATATAGCTATAAACAAAAAAACCACGCATATGTCTGCTCCAAACAATAAAAAACCAACTGTTTCTACAAAGTCATCTCGTCGTCCTCGATGGCTACATCGTCATCAGATGCATCATTGATCTCCCGACCGGTGATCTCCTCCCCAAGACTGACTTTTTCGAAAACATTGGTCAAGTCCAAGATATCCGACTCGCCCGTTACGACAGCCCTAGACTTAAAGATCGTTAACATTTTGATCGTGCGTGGATGTAACCGATTTCTCTTCTTTGTCACGATATCGGTTACCCGAGAAAAAAGAGCCTCGGAAGGCGCTGAAATAGCCGGAATGGCTAAATAGTCTCTCGCGATTCGATATATGATCGGAGCAAATTCTATTCGGTCTTTGTGATACATCATGATGTTGAGACACTGGCGTGTTCGATTTCATTCGAAGTTGGCAACGACTTCATGCACATCTTCCGCATCGATCACGGATTCAAGATTTAAGTCAGTATCGCCTTCTTGAACATGACTAGACTGACACAGAGAGTTTGCATGACTACTTCCAATCACTCTCGACCCATACTTGGAATATGTTACCAAATCTTCCTCGAACTCCTCCGCGTAACGGCTGAATACACCATAATAGTAGGACTCGATTTCATCGACGGCAGACTGGGTCCTGTCTCACCAAGAGACACACAGCCATGTTCCCAATGAAGCCGTCTACATACGCGGTCAAAATAAAACTTTACCTCGTCAAGAGGCTTAGACCTCAAAAAATGCCGCATTGTTCTTTATTTGGATTAAATGAATTGAGCTCGCAAAGAAGCCTGCCTAATACTACTAAGACGCTATGACGTTTGGGGTATTGATGTTGTAAGAATATAACCACTTGTGTGCCCCTAACCTAAGAAATACTCTTCCCCCTCCCCGTCCATATAAAGCCCGTGAGATCAAAATATGGCAGGGCTACGACCAAGACTTTTTCTGAGGCGTCAAGTAATTACTTGTTACGCCGTGCGCGTGACAAATAATCGTAAGAAACGGCGGCCAAATTTTTTATGCGTGGTTACGTGCCTACGTGCAACACCACAAAAAACACCGATTTTCACAACACTGACTCATAGTAACGATTTGATACTGAAAAAAAAAAAAAAAAACTACTCAGTATGATTCCCCTTGATACAGTACGTCGTTTGAGCGAAGATTAAGGTTCTACCCAGATTTCTCTTCAGAGATGACGTTTTTAGCGTTGAAATGGAAAAAAAGAAATTGTACATGTTGGTGAGATCTTCGCCAGCCTAGCTCCTCAATAAACACTGTAATTGACAGGTAGAGCATGCGGCCTACGGTTGGCCGCGTACGTCCCAATAGGCACGTGAAAGTAGTCACGTGCCTGCTATGATTAACCCCGCAATGAGTGATACTTGTATGAGGTTGGGTTTGTGTTTGTGTTGGATATAGGAGTATATAAAGGGGTCATTGCCTCCCCTTACGGATGGTGCTTGGACTCCATTGAATATATGCCGTTATTAAGTAACCTATTTCCCTCCCCGAGCTGACAGTAATAGCGATATGCGCCACTTCGCAAAGGCCGCATGCGAGGACGACCCCAGGATCGCGTCACGTGCACACCAAACGCATCTCATCGGGCCAAGGAGCCAATCGGTGCATACGCAATGCAAATACTGCCTCAAACCACGAAATGGCATTGAAAACATGGAAACCGTAGGAAAATTAGCAAAATGATCATGCGCTTGTGAATTTTATCCCCTGGCGATCGATAGAGAGATACTGGCTCAAAGGTGTACCGCCGATGGGCATCTGGTGTACGGGTGTTGCGAGGGCATCTCGGTTCAGGTATTTTTTTCAAGTATCCATTTCCAGTGGAGTCGTGATAGAAAAAGGCAACCAAACACCTGACACAACGCTGAAGCGAAAGCAAGTCGTCACAAGTAAATAGACCCAGCATTGGCCCCTTTCAGAGCTTTCAAAAACAACTAGTACAGGCTTTAAGCACCGTTATCTGCACTTTTTTTGCACCCAGAAACATTCCACATCATGTCATCGGACGAAGTGATTTGGTCAGTGATCAACAACGCGTTCTGCTCGTTCAAGATCCGGCCCGGCAAGGGCCAAGACTTTTGCCGCAACGAGTACAACGTGAGCGGGTTGTGTGACCGTAACTCGTGCCCGTTGGCGAACGCCAAATATGCCACGGTGAAGAATGTCGAGGGAAAGCTATACTTATACATGAAGACGGCCGAGCGGGCGCACATGCCGGCGCAGCTTTGGGAGCGTGTCAAGTTGTCGAAAAACTACGCCAAAGCCATGGAACAGCTCGACCACCACTTGCAATACTGGCAGACGTTTTTGGTGAACAAGTGTAAGCAGAGATTGACGCGGTTGACCCAGGTGGCGATCACGGAAAGAAGGCTTGCAATGCGTGAGGAGGAGCGCCACTACGTGGGCGTGAAGCCCAAGGTGAAGCGGCGTGAGGAGAACCGTGAGCGTAAGGCGCTTGCTGCGGCCAGGATTGAAAAGGCGATCGAAAAGGAATTATTGGACCGCTTGAAGTCCGGCGCGTACGGCGACAAGCCGTTGAATGTGGACGAGAAGATCTGGAAGAAAGTCTTGGGCCAGGTCGACGAGGTGGAGGAGGAGGAGGAATTCGACGAGGACGACGACGTGGTTTTGGAGTCTGGAGACGAGGATGATGCTTACGGTGAGGTTGAGTATGTTGAGGACGACGGCGAGGAGGACGAGTTGGTTGACATGGAGGACTTGGAACGGTGGTTGGGTGGCTCGGACTCGGATGAAACCGACGCCAGCGATGATGATGAGGATGATGCAGCGGACGGCGCCAGCGGGAAAAAGGCCAAGGCCGATGCCAAAAAGCGCAGACCGCACGTCGAGATCGAGTACGAGGACAACATCCAAACAAACATCGCGCAGTGAGCGCCGTTGCAGGGGTAGCATGTGTAATATACGAAACTATGGTGGTTTGAGTGCAGTTTTTCGCGTAGCCTAATCTGGGATTGTGACAGGTTGTATTTTTTTTTTTTTTTTTTTTGCAGCTTTACGTAACGGATATCGTTATACGGGGCATGACTAGGCGTCATGATGGCGTATCGAATGCGCTGGGCTAGGCTAATCAATTCGTTTACTAGGAATATAAGCCGAGATTCCCATTTCATGGCTTTTCATGGCTTTTCGTGGTTTACTTTGCATGCTTTGAAAAGTTCCTAGACTTTCAGAGAAACCCTGAAAAGTAAGCTCCTCCAATTGTGTTTGTACTTTTGGGGAGAGACGATGGTGGATCTAGGCTGACTTTCCCAGGTCTAATTGCTAAGTGCGTGAGTAACACCAACCATTTGACATCAGAAAATAGAAAAGAGTTTACAATAAGGATGAAAAAAAAGATGAATCGAGAGACAAATATAGAACCTTATTTTTCCTTTATTCGTCAATGTTTTCCTTTCACGAAAGCTATATTTGACATTGACCGATGCTACCCACACTCTAACGAGAAACATATGCACGTAAATCACCAGATGGAGATTTTGCGGAGCTTAAGCGCCGGCGAGCGTAATAGTCTTTCTTTTTCTGGTCTGATTGAGTAGAATTGCCAGCTCATTTATGACACACAAACTCTGGTTCGTACCGGGAATCGAGTGCTCAGATCATGACTAAGGTGTTGCACAGCCACCAAAAATACATGAAAACGGAAATCACTCAGAGTTTGTCCGCGAAGCAGTCACTACGCCAAGAAGGGAAATATCGTGTCCACACGAAAACTGATGAGAAATGTGTCCATATACTTGATTGGCACATATACTAGATTGGCACATATTTTTGCTTGTGCCACGATTTTGAACATCAAGGCTCTCCACTCTCCACTCTCCACAAAATGACGCTTCTGAAAAATTAACAGTAAGCGTCACATGCGGCTTACAGTACTGGTCTTGACAATGAGGCGTAGCAGGATAGGGCCACGAAAACTATGGATATCAGGAAAGGTACTTGAAAATAGATCAGAAGACAAATTAAAGGTCAAATGTTTTAGCGCCTTGTACTTATTTGTATAGAAAGATTAATCACATCAGTATGGAAAAAGGATCTAGATCAGGAATCTAATGATCGAGTAGTTTTTATCTAGTTAAACAAGATCTTTATAAGCAGGTCTCACCAACAGGACAGGAACGGAAGAAAAGACATACTGGTGTACTACATGACAGAAAAGGCGTGACAATTTGCGCGAATACGCGTATTCATGTTACAGTATTTTCAGAAAACAACGGAAAAAAACGTCGCTAGCTTGGCCCATGCCGATTTCTTTTTGTTCCCACAATGGTAAATGTCCGCGCAACGACAAGAACGTCTACATAACCTAATTTGTTGTTAAAATGAAAAAATGTCTCTACGGGGTATATATACCTGTTTTTTGTGAATACACATAGTGGAACACTCTTTGCACGATATTTTACGTCACATCAATCTATCAATTATCGTTAAGTGGCAAATATCGCTAATTGCGCCATTTGGCTACAACACTTAGTCGTCCTACGGGCGAAAATGGCTGTCGAAATCTCGACAAAATGCCCCATTACGTAAGCGCTGAACAGGCCGTGAGCTTTTGTAATCCACTCGCCTGAGTAACAAAACAAGTTAGCTGACGCAATTCAAATGACAGTCTTGAAGTACGTTCGCTGAATAAGACTCATAATTAATGGAAGTCTAGACTTCAATGTTGTCTCCTTCGGAAAATTTCGTTGACAATCCGATAGACCCACTTTTCAAGTGATGCACATTGGCGTTAAGACTGACACAACGGACAATGAGTAACTTGTCGCTCTGGCCTTTGAGATGAAGACAGGCTTTCTTCCTCGATCTGTGGGCTATGGCCTTTTCGAAGGTAAAAGTTCTATTTGAAGATCATTCGGATAAAGAAAGACATTTTGGAGTTTTAACAATAATTTAGCTTGTGTGGACGTTCTTGTCGCCGCGCGGACATTCACCATTGTGGGAACAAAAAGTACTCGGCATGGACTAAGCTAGCGACTTTTCTTCCGTTGTTTTCTAAAAATACTGTACATCTTGAGTCACGACAACGAAGGCCGCAGCCGCTTTTGCAGTAAAGGCTTGCATACAGCATAATGTTGCAACATTGACTAAAGCCCAAGGCCTCGTATTAAATTGTGATCTGCCATTGTTCAGAATTGGTTTTTTATGTAACTTTACGATCACTCATGATTCCAGCCCAAAAAATCTCATACTTACTGAACACCATCTCAACTTCGGGCCGCCGCTCAGAATCGACAGAATCCTTGATCGGTGCAATTACAGACTTGGTACCAGCCTAATTTCACAATCTATATATAGTATCCAAGGGCGTCATCCAAAAAAAGAAAGCTTGGGAGACACGTCTGAAAGCTACAGAATCCTAAAAACCATTCGAAATGAAAATCTTTACTCGTTCACCATGAGCGAAGGCGGGAACTGCTTTTTCGTGGCACTTTTCGGCGTTCTATCCATCTTCTATTTACTAATGTCAATCAGATCAGGGTACCGTTGGTTTTGTTTTTGTTTTGTCTCTGCTTTTAGCTTAGAGACGTTGTGATACGCAGCAAGAGTGGCGATTACAGGTGACTGCTCGAATATTGCTTATTGTACAATGCAATTGGCTTTTTTATTAGCCGCACCTACTTATATCATGGCGGAGATTCATCACATTTTTGAACAGTTAGTGACCGTACATGGCCCTGTGTACTCCGTTTGCCTGCCCCGATGGTACATCTATATTCTGATTTTGACTGAATCTATTACGTTTGCAGTTCAATGCACGGGTGGTGTTTTGGCCGGGACATCCCAAGGGACGCCAAGTGCACAAACAGCCTGGATGATAATGCTTGGTGGAATTGTGATGCAATTGGTCGCAATGAGCATGTTTCTTTGCGTGTTTCTTGTATTCTTATGGCGGGTATTCTTTGAGGATGGGAAACATGCTCAAAGCGGCTCTGAATTGGAAAACGTGACTCTCTCAAACTTTCTCAAGTTGCTTCTCAATGGAAAGTCTGCTCGTGCATTCAGAACTATCAGTTTGGATTGCTTTTACAGTCAAAGTTCCTAGGGATTAGAACTCGCCCATTATTTGGCTATTACCCATTGATTTTCTTTGCGTGTTGAGACTTTACACTAGGTGTGTGTACAGATTGATTGAGCTAGCACAAGGGTATTCGGGGTATTTTCATACACACAAGGTGTTTCTTTTCACGCTTGGTTCAGCACTCATTGCACTATGCGGATGTTTTTTTTTTTGTATTTGTATTTTTTTTCCACTCTGACTTCGAGCAAAACGTCTCACAGACTAGGAAGTTAAAAGAAGAGTGCATTTCCAATGAGCTAGCAAATTTGCAGTTCAGACATCCTCTGCGCTTGCCTCTGGTTATGGATTCACTCGACTCACACGAGCGGGCAATGCCTAAGCGACAATTACCGACATTGTATATATCCTGAGCTCGAGGGTAAAGGTCTTGTTGACGATTGGGTAGCGAATCAAACTTGTCAACGCGAAACTCGATGTTTATCATCGTGTTTTGGTCTGAAGCGTGATTGAAGCGTGCCAAAAGTATCTACACTTATAAGATCAAAGATTTACTGATCTTAAAGAGATTATCTAAAAGTTCTAACTGGACAGATACTTCTAGCGGATGCAAATATATTGGTAACAGACTTCACCGCATCCAGGTAACACTATGAGATTTTGTAAACCATCCCACAGAAAAGAAAAAAGTGACTTGAGAATGTTCGAAGCCAGCTGAGCCAGTTTTAAATCGCAAAGACGAAATCGCAAAGACCAAATCGCAATTTAAATACTGATTGTCGTGTACTATTGGCAATTACAATCGCTCGGAATATCTGCAGATTTTCGATTTTCGATTTTCAGGAGCCGTTGGAGACTAACTGGTCCATACACGACCGTGAAGCCGGCGCTCGCAGTAAAAACTTTTCACCGAGCCGGGAAAAACAAAATATCGGTTTTTTTTTCTTTCCTGACCACTAAAAAGACCGAAGCACCATAAATAGCGATCTTAAATTGTAAATACCCGTGCGCGGCACATTCGACACGATAACGTAGGAAGCCTGGCTCAGAAAAAACCATGCTTTAATCGAATAAAAGCATGTCTCCATAATCGTCTTGAATTTTGGTGAGCCACAGCTGTGACTACAGAAACATCGTCTTCCAACCAGTCATCAATGGGTTCTGGGCTGACATCTGGTGTTTCTGCATCTAGCGGCATGTAATGGTCTGCATGTAACGCATTATGGTCACGGATCTGGTCCAACCCGATCTTTGCTTTAGCACGGATGAGATGACGTAATCTTTTGTGGTGATCACGGAACTTGACCCGCGCCAAAAATAGCTTCCATTTTGCGGCGCAATGTCCTCGTTTTTGGGACGTTTCAGGAAGCCTTGGGCATGCTGAGGCTGGTGCCAGGCGGGCCGGAAAAAGTCCATCGAGCGAGGTTTTACCTGCTAAATCAGCACTTTTTGGCGTTTTGAACCTGTATTGAAGCCCACTCAATTGTAGATTTTTGCTCAGACTGGTGAAAACCGTGTTTTTGTGCAGTGAGTTGACCAGAATATACGGTGCATGAATAGTTGTTTGAATCAGATCTGGCTTTACTTCTGCTTTCTTTGCTTTACTGCCGCTAGTATGACCTATTGTTCCTGCTCGCCGCAGGCCTTTGTGTGACGGGTACAACGAGTCTTTAAGCGTCTTTTCACCTTTTGCTACTGGAAAATTCAACATTTTGATGTTTTTGACTGGATGAGTTTTGTGTATTACACAAAAAGCTTTTGAGTCTAGGTCTCTGAAATTGTCTTCTGATACTCTTGAGTCTGCAATTTCGATGGCTGCGTCACAGATACTGTTAGCGAGACTGTGAATCAGCATGATCAGGCTCTCATTGGTATAACCGCTGAAGCTCTCAAATGCTGGTTGTTTCTGGAAATAGTTGTTATTGATAGACTCGTCTTTCAGATTTTATGCCCTTCACAAAAGGGTTGGGAAAGACCGGGGGCTTTGTGTAACTATTATGATGGAGACTTGATTAAATCAGCAGCCTATTTTGAAGGATCGTGTTCTCACGCTTCTTTTATGACTCGTTATTCGAAATATTCGTGTGTAACAGGGGGATAGTTTCCTGAACAGGGATAATAAGATTCTGGATGTGATACTCGGCATTGTTGAGGAAAGTGAAAATTGCTTGAGCCTAAGTTTGCAAAGATAATTTCCGCAGTTGCGGAGGAAGGCCAATGAACAGAAAATATCTGCCGTAGTCAAATTTGACATAAATAAGAAAGATAATAAACAGAAATTCATAGATTCATTACCCACATATATCAAGTTTTAAGTAGATCGATGAAACTACTTCATTGTCGACTGCAACGCAGAAAAAGGAAACCAATGGCTGTCGTCTATCCTCTAGGCACAATTTTACTGATTACGAAGAGTCTCCGTATTCATAGCTCCACTAGAGAATTAGAAACAAAGATCCAAAATAATTTTCTGAAACATAAAACACTATTCACACCAATACAAGCCCGAAATTTTATCATAGCGGGCGTTGTGCAATTTTTTGAAGCGTGAATCGATACATCTAGTTAATACAATCGAGTGAAAATGCGGAATTTGGTCTGCGAGTCATTTCTCTTTCTTTTTTGCAAATCTGTTTTGCAAACCTATAATATGTCTAGTTAAAATAATGATCATTTTCTGCTCTTTTAACAAGTGTGTGTGGCGCTCCTCATTCATCCAATAGGGCAGACTTCGCGTATGCATTTAAGATTTGGGTTAAGCACGCTGAAACCCAAGAACAGTTATGTGCCAAGTATTTTTTATCATTTTCAGTATACCTTTTCCTTGTGATTTTATAAAGATTGATGATTTGAACACAATCCGTTTTGGTTTGACCAGCTTGTTTTATTTTGAATTCATTGGAGGCAAGAGAGAGCCGACACAGGTATTTGAAGAGAATGCAGTGTTTGATGCTAATGCACCCTTGAAGCATGTTTCTTTGGCCAGGTTGGGTTTTGAAAAATGAATTTTTCGAAGAAGTGGTGTGGGCTTGCTACCTATAAGATACAACGCCGTATCGAGATGTATGTACAGGGTCTATATTGACGCAGGACAAATAGATTTGGCTTTTTCAAGGCAAGAAAAAAGATAATGGGTGACAAATTGAAAAAAAATAATAATAATAATAATAAAGATAAAAATTGTGCAAAGTGAAAAAACCCATGGGTCTTAAGAGGTCTGTTGAGGAAAGTTGTTTAGTACCAGTTGTTTTTATGAATTGGCGCTGGAGTACAAAGCTTGATAGCTTAAAGCAGAAGTATCAAATGTGAGAATCTCGAATCTAGCTTTAAAAAATCATCATGAGTTCTAAAATGACTTTTTCGTATATCGTTGGCGACCGCCTCACCGCAGCAAAGACATCAGCATCTGATGAATACAGTCAAACCTCTGTAAGTCGAATCGATCTTTCACGGGCCATTTGAGGGTTTTTCGAAAGGGGTGAGGGTAACTATCCCAAATAGGCAATATGGCGCAACCTGATATGTATAATTGCCTAATTGGGTATAACAATTAACCCCAATTGGGAAATATTTTTAAAAAACAATTGCACTTAGGTAACCCATTTGGGTGAATTACATATGTCAAATGCCTAGTCAGATATCTGGATCCAGAGATTCTGAACTGTAGACCAAACAACTTTGATCACTTTCTGATGAGCACGTTTGTGTCAGGTTCGATGTATTAGTGTTCACCGGGAATGCATGATTGTTATGTATATTATAGCTAATGGAAGAGCCCTTGCACTGCAGGGGAAAGGGCGACTATTTATACTTTTAGCTCGACAAGGCTCGACAGAGCTTGACAAGGCTTAGCAAAGAAGAGGAGTGTATGTAAGAGACTTTACTGCTTAAGCCAGCAACACTCGATACGCAAATCACCAGCGTGCGACTGCACGCGTGGTATCGAGTTGAGCAAGGCGGAACCAGAGAAGACCGATTATAATGCAAAGCACTATATAGGGACCCTGACAGTTTGTACGTTTGGCTCACTCCCGCTGCCTTCACAAACACAAGTAAGCCGCATTCTTGAAGACGTTTGAACCGACTCGTCTTCTAAAACGTCGTCGTTCGTCAAATCGATCTCAAAAACATCGTCAACGGCAGAAGCCCCATCCGCCCGCCGTGAAGCTTGCTCAGCAGTGTTGTTAAGTTGTGCTACAATATCTCTTGTATTGCGTGCAACGACTTCCACCTGCTTCGACCGAGGGGACACCCTTGAAGTGGAATCACTTGATGATTCCCGGTGACAAGTGCAGATTGTGGAAGTGTTGTCTGTATGGTAGATTGCCTCATGATCTTAGCTAGAGTCGCCGCAATTTGCCGGCACTGGCGCCTGAGCTCAGATGTGTCGCCACTGATAAAATTCAGAAGATGATCCAATTCATCTGCTGCCTTGATGCCTGTCTTCCAAGTCAACTTTCTCACTTCTGCGCATCCATCAGTGTCTTCACTCGACTCGCCTTCATCAGTAACGGGCAGGTACATTTTCACAATATCAGGAATTGTTGGCATGACCTACCGATGTTCATCCTAAGCTTTTTCTAAACCATTCTCTCAATTCGATTTGAGAAATTATGATAGAACGGTAGTGTTTTCTCAAGGCTATGCGGTGCCTGTTTATGATGCGGCAAAGAGCACGTCTTCCCATGACTAGCGAGTAATCATATGCGAAAAACGGAGAGGTCCAAAAGGGATGAAAATGTAACCGTTTTCTATACGCTGCGACAATACGCGTCGCGTACACGTATAATAGATTCATGTTTACATTCCTGGCGAAATGTGTCCTGCAAACGTACTTGAGTCAGGCAAAATGCAGATTCTTGCGTTTAAGTCGCGTCTAGGGCAGAGATGGGCAAAAAGTGCGTAGCCGCGTAGAAAATTTAATACGCTACGCTACTCCGTAGCTACGCTCTCTACTCTACGCAACGCATACGCTGGGTCTCAGCGTAGCTACGGAGTAGCGTAGCGTAGAGAGCGTAGAGCTTATATGCAATATAATCTCTATATAGATAGATAACCGTTCTAAAGGGAATTTCAATGGCTAGTTTTCGAACAGCCCCTGGTCTGCGTGCCCAGCATTATTTTCGAACCGTGAAATCGCGAATTGCGTGCCTTGGAAACGCGTGAACCTTGAATGGCGTGAACCTTGAATGGCGTGCCTTAGATTATCAGACGCGCCATGTTAGGTGTTCCATTTAGGCAAGTACTACGAGTATTGCCAAGCAATGCACCTCCGGTTGTCTTGACGCCAGACCCGAACTAGAGCTGGTCAAGCATTAAACATTAGAAAGGCAGCGCACAATGGTGCTAGCGATTATGACAGTGTTTCTTCCCCAGAAAGAAAATCCGCGAGATCAAAGACCGCTTTCTTGAGGCTTATCGGGTGTACAAAACTAAGTTCAAGGATACAACAGAAGTCATTCCTGTTGATCCAAATTTGGAGTCTCCCGAGCAATTTGATAGTCTTCAGTTTCATTGGGTCGAGGAAACAATCGAATTCGATGAGGG
>JAKTUB010000452.1:0-19364 GCA_030556465.1 Metschnikowia picachoensis | reverse complement strand
TAAGCAATTCTGGCTCCCAGTCCTTAATGAGATGTATCAAGCAAAAGAAAGGCACTCTTTTGCCATAACAAACACAATTGGGAAAGCCATTTACACGCGAGACTAGTTTCGAGTAAAATGAAAGACTAACACAATATTTGTTCGTCACGGGGGGGGGAAACACCATTGAGAGAAAGAAACAAGAGATACAGACTCGCAATGTATGCTTTGTAAGTAGTTCAAACTTTCCAGTCCTCGAACAGATAAAAATTCTTCGGAATATGAGATAGAAGATAGAGGATTAAGTCACCTTTTATGGAGATACACTTCACAAATAATTACTAAGCTCCAAGTGCCGCCTCACTCCGGGTAACTACCTGATGCTGACATATTCAAAAATTCGCGCTGGTAATAACTCCGACTTGAAACATGAGTGATAAATTACAGATGTGTCACTCAATCCCAAAGGGTTAGGCGCACGCGCATACAGAGGTTTCACAGGTAGGTGCGTGCATAAGGCGGCGTCTATGCTATTTACTAACTTGAAGCATATTCGTACTCTTAGCACAATGGTTCATACTACTACACGTTTGAAAAGAACACTTTCTCCCCCTCAATCCTGTTTTTTACTAGGACTGCCAGGCTCAAATTGTGAACTAGGTGCTTAGTATATACCCACTAGACTTAACAGCAGAATATTTTGTGCCTTGTTTGAACTGTCTCAAATATCGCGCTTTTTTGCGCAATGCGCAATATCCTATATATAAATGCAATGATGGCTTAGCTTAGACGTCCAAAACGTGGAAGTGAATGGTCCATAAATATTCTTGGATCGAGAGGATAATACACCAAAAGCCCCTGCGGAGCTCACTTTTAAGCTGCCACCCGCTTTTCCAAGCAGATGTGTGAATGCGGAAGTTTTCTTGACAGGTGTCTAGCTGCCCATATGCATGATTCGCAGCATTTCGCCGTTTCATTGCTTGCACCCATTTCCGCGATGAGCTTAGTAAGCTTCGGCCCGGAGATAGTCCATAAGCGGCAATATGTCACCGAAATTTCTTTTTTTAGACACTGATTCGGTGGTAAGTCGATGACTTACTAATTGCGATATTGAACCTCAATACATATATATATATATATATATATATATATATATATTCCACACTCAGCCCAAGGTTGATGCAGATAATTAATAACATCAACCAAGTCTTCAAAAACCAAAAATGACCACCACTGTTCTCGTCTCAGGCGCCACCGGCTTTATTGCCCAACACACCATCAAACTTCTTCTTTCCAAAGGCTACGCCGTGGTAGGAACCGTGCGCTCGGCTGCAAAAGGTGACCACCTCATACAGTTATTTGCTAACGAAAAATTTTCTTATGAGATCGTGCCTAGTTTGGATGCCGACGGCGCCTTTGATAATGTTTTGAGAAAACATAGCGACATTACTGTATTTTTGCATATGGCATCTCCAGTGACGTTTTCCGCAGACGACATCGAAGCGGAGTTGCTTAGGCCAGCAGTAAATGGAACTCTTAGCGCATTAAAGGCAATTCAAAAACACGGGCCCCAAATCAAGCATGTGGTGATCACTTCTTCTTATAGTGCAATGGTGCATCCAGCAAAATGGCAGGGTCCTGAACTTGTGATCTCAGAAGACTCGTGGAGCTCAATTTCATGGGAGGAGTCGAAAGAAAACGCGTTCTTTGGGTATTTTGGCTCGAAAAAGTTTGCAGAGAAAGCGGCCTGGAACTTCTACGAGCAAGAGAAGCCAAACTACACACTCAGTATGGTCAACCCAGCGTTTGTGTTCGGGCCTCAAGCATTTGACTCCGAGATCAAAGACCAACTCAACCACTCAGTGGAGGTGGTCAATAAATTATTGAGTTTGAAAAAAGACTCTGAAATCCCTTCTGACTTTTGCAGTTTTGTCGATGTAAGGGATGTCGCGAAGGCTCACTTGGCTGCTTTCGAAAATGGCTGGACGGGCAAACGTCTCTTGATGAGCTCGGAAGATTTTAGCTCTCAAAACATACTTGCCATTATCAACGAGAACTTCGATTGCTTGAGGGAGTCCTTGCCCGCGGCCACTGCAGAGCCAGTTGAAATCGCGAAAGTGGACAATAAGAAGACCAGAGAGGAATTGGGTTTCCCATTTAAGGATTTGAAAACTTCCGTCATTGACTGTGTGGGTCAAATTTTGAATGCCAAAAGAAGTTGAGTCGATGATACTTTTTTTTAAAGATATATCACATTATAGGACGCTCTCGTTAGAGTGGCTGTTTGATATTGCGGAATCAACGAATCTGGAAAGCTTTTGATTCAATATCGGTGCTGTTAAAGATAAGTAAATTTTTTCTAAGATGCCACTCAAAAGATATTTCTGTAGCCATCGTCATCGTAATCGTAATTCGTTATTTTATCGTTATTTTATCGTTATTTAATCGTTATTTAATCGTTATTTAATCATTTTTATATCGTTTTTATATCGTTTTTTTATCGTCATGAAATTGTAATACGAAAAACGATAAATTACGATAGCGCGCAACACTGGTTTCCATGTCAAGTCGCTCAGTGGAGAGATGATCAGGAACGTACCCATCAAGTCACTGAAGGTTTCAGTAGGCATAGCTGAGGTGGTTGGTGTTGGTGTAGAAATGATCATTATAACATTGCTACCTTATAAAAGTGTCTTGTAAGGACTAAACTAAACTTATCTCAATGAGCGAGAATGTCGTGTCTTATATATACTTATTCTGAAGAGACCCTTGTTGTCAATGCAACCAGGATCTTCATAGATCACGGCATACTCCATTGAGATCTATTGTGAACAGATACCCCACTTCTGAGTTTCACTCAACTCTAATCGCGGGGTAAAGACCAGGTGATGATTGAGGTATTTAATCATCCTGATTAAGGGCCTACCCATTGTTCCTTGTTGATCTCAGTCAGTTGAACAAAGAAAAGGATCTTAGGCGGCCAGCACAGGTTGAGCACATTACTTATATGCATTATGTGTAATGTTGCTCAACGCCCCAGGCCTTGTTCTTCAACAAGTATGCTGTTAGAGCAAGAATGCAAGATTTATCAATAAATTATGTGGAATTCTATTCGTTTCTTATACCTATCTAGTTACGAGCATGTCCGACTGAGTTTGGATCAAGCCTACCCGCAAATCGGCGCATGGGGCACATCCGATTTCTTTTCCTTTGTTTGCTTGATACATTTGATTAAGGAATGGGAGCCAAGATTGCGTACCTAGCACTCCACAAACCGTTGTGTGAATACAGTGAGCCCTGTTTATGAGGACCACGTCTTTTGAGCAGAAATAGAAATAGTACCCAAGTTATCTTCTTAAAGAACGCATTTCTGGTGTGAAACAGAATATCCCCGCTGTCTTGAAGATGGTAGCCAAATTATCTCTCTAACCAAGATCCTTATAAACAGGTCTTACTGTAAATGTAAATCCTAGCCTGCTTCGCTGCCTTGCCTTGCATTAATATCTTGACTTGGCTGCGTATAAGATCTAATAAAGGTGACATCGCCCTAATGGCTGTCTTTGCTTTCTTTAGTCATATCAAGCAAAAAAAAGTCATTTATTGGTACGATATGTAAGGGACATAATCGCGAGACGTGTGTCTGAGAGCATGGTACCTTGCCGAGAGACGTTCAGGGAAGGTCTAGTTGCACAATGTACACTGCATATGTGATGAGTAAGACGCTGCCAAGAGTCTCCGTTCTCCCGTGTACTGACTAGGGCTTCTCGGGATTGGATAGTGCTATCCTAAACCTTCCTGATTGAGAACACGCATGCGATTCTGTCTATGAACAATGGGTACCGCGGTCTGTTCTGAGAATAGCAATTAAGACAATGAAGCCTCACGAAACACGCAGGAATGCACCAGGAGGGGTTACGTGGGAAGTCGGATATATAAGAAGGACCGAGTTTCCCTTACAGGTCACTCTGTTGACCCACTTTTTCAATATAAACTTTAATCAGTATCATCATGAATTTTTCTTCTTCCACCTCAGCCACGTCAGCCACTCCTGATGAACCCTTCAGTGCCTTGATGAGTAAATTCATGACCCACTCACCACCGAGAGACTTTACATGGAAGAAAAAGGATACTGTCGCTGAGTATTCGCTCGATGCAACACTGTTCGTGTCTCAACAGGTCATGGACCCTGATTATGAGCTCACTGACTATAAGCTTGAGAAGGACATGGCTCAGGTGTTCCCAGACTTCTATTATCAGTTCTTGAAGAACTTCTCGAAGGAGTCCTATTTCAATGCAGCGTATTGTGACCGCGACTTAGCTGCGTTCAAAGCAACCTTAGAAGGACCAGAGAGTGAAATTCGGCGGGTGATGGCGGGTGTGAAGTATAGCTTTCATATTGCCTTCAAGCGTTGTATTGGAGCGTCATTTGGTGAAGAGTGTCGATATTCTTTCTTTGACCGCACATATGTAGAATCCCATTTTGTGAAACGATTGATCGAGTTGAAAGAATGGCATGAGATTGGAGTTCGCCAGAACATCGTTACTGGAAAGGCGCTTTCTGGAAATGTAAAGCCCTTTGTTTGGTTCCACAAAGCGTTCAATTTCACTGACGATGAAATATGGGACAGAATCTATCCCCTTCTTATCAGAGGATGTGGATCGAGACAGGACAAGATGGTGTTCAAGAAGAAGATGGAAAGCCACCAGAAGAAAAATGGCACTGTTCTCGACAACATAAATGACTTCATTGATTGTCTTGTACTGAAGAAACTCTTCGTCAAAAGGGTTCCGAAATCTAACCAAGCGCAAATTTCAACTACTAAGAATCCGCATGGAGAAAAGAGATCTCGCCCATCGAAGAAAGACTCGGGCGCAACGCCGAAGTATCAGAGAAGTGCAAAAGGAGGAAAGGCGCCGGGGCTGGCTAGCAACCAGATTGTGCGAGTGGAAAAGCGTGGTGGTGATATACAAGGTGCCATTGAAACGGTGAAGAATGCGGCTATGATTGAAGGTACGAAACACATACGAGTAAAGGCAGACTTTATCAAGCAGCAGTTGGTGTTGGGAAGGCTTGACTTGGAGTATGTGAACACCTCAGACAATGTTGCTAAAATGCTTACGAAGGCGCTACCATACCCTTCATTATGTCGGGATGAAAGAGAATATGAGAGATTCGCCTCAATGAAGGTGTTTATCCCAGCATTTATTTCCCCACCTGCCGCTCCAACTCTCGCAACAGAAGGGTCAGTAATGCGAGGCCACCCGGCGATTAGCCCCGTCTTCGAAGGTACACCTTTTTGACGTTATTCACAAACAGTGTATTTTTCTCAAATTTGAAATGATGCGTTGACCGGCACCAACATGGAGTTAAGGTATATTGGAGTCTCCGGCCTTATTTGTTGCCACCAAATGCTGGTGGTTCCACACCACTTGTTATGACTATGCTAGAGTATGCCGTTTTTGGTGATTTGGCCAAATAACAGTTGCTTATAACTACAGATTAGCCATTCTGGCACCCATTCTGGCACCCAGTCTTGAATCAGATGTATCAAAAAAATAAAGTAAAATAAAACAAAATAAAATCACTTGCGAACGAGCGTCTTATATGATGTCCTGACAAAGTTTCAATTGTCATTGGTATGAACATGAGTTTGTAGGTTCTTTTTTTTTATTTCTGTTCATAATCTGATTTGTTAAGTGAAGTGACTTTTTTCGTTCTTTCGATATTTTCCCTTCCTTTCAGCAATTTATTCCTCAACTTTCTTTCTTGACGTAATACTCCTAGTCTACCGTCGTATGAAAATATCTAAATATTCTCGGCTCAAGCTCCTCGGCAGGACAGGCGGGTTCGCCCGTCCGTGCTCACAGCCAGAATCTACACCAGAGATGGGCAAAAAGTGCGTAGCCTCGTAGACAATTTAATACGCTACGCTACTGAGAAGCTACGTTCTCTACTCTACGCAACGCATACGCTGGGTCTTAACGAATACCAAAAATAGTATACTTACCTATAATAATAATCATCTTATCCCTCCCCTTATTTTATTTTATCTTAAATAACCGACTAATATAACTTATATTTTGTTTATACTATATTTATATATAATTACTTATATTAATAAGTTATATTAATAATGCCCATAGCAGCTTAGCTATAGGTACGCCAGGGCTACACCCCGACGTTATATTATATAATATAAATAAACATCTTTAACTTAATTTATCCTATACGGACTTCCTAATAAATAAAATAGGGTACTCCCGCTAACGTAGTTAGCAGGAGCGGTGTGGGGCTTGTGACGACTAAGGTAGGAAATGTTTATTTATTTTCATATATGAATAGTTACCTAATCGGATTATTATCCTTTAGGATTGAGATAGTATTATAATTGTTACTTATTTGTACAACAATTACTAAATATAATATCACGACACCTGAAGGATTATATCGCCCATGGGACGGGATGTTATCGTATTTATACTATGTATATAATACATATATTCAGACTACGTTGTAATAGATTAATTTAATCTAGGTATATCGCGTCTTTTAGGTATCCTGAGAATAAAATGTAGCTACGGAGCAGCGTAGAGTAGAGAGCGTAGAGCTTGTATGCAGTATAAACTATATACGGATAGATAACCGGTTTTAAGGGTATTTCAGTGGCAAAAATTCGAACAGCCCCTGGTATGAGTGCCCAGCATTCTTTCTGAACCGTGAAGTCGTGAATTGCGTGTCTTGGAAACGCGTGAACCGTGAATGGCGTGCCTTAGATTATCAGACGCGCCATGTTAGGTGTTCCGTTTAGGCAAGTACTACGAGTATTGCCAAGCAATGCACCTCCGATTGTACTAGAGCTTTTGAAGGAGAGGAAGAAAGCTTTGAGCTACTTACTGACCACGATCTTGCGACAGATTATGAAGAAGAGCTGAAGGATTGTATGAACATTTTCCTGCAATAGATCACGGTCACCAGTGCCATGAATTCGCTTGCGCTCTTTTTCGAACAAATGTTTATACGTTTGACTTCATCTAATCATACCAGATTCTTACGTTTGCAATCAGCGCTACTTGCTTGATGTCTCTATTCCCAGTAATACTATCGACCATACGACATCATGATTCATACCCAGATTTTGAGACACAGCTTCCTAAAATCTACGCTACGCAAAGTATCTACGCATGCGTAACGTAGGCCTTTTGCGCATCTCTGATCTACCCTATCTCGCGCACCTATCAGTCTACAACGCACATAGTGTCCATATGAAAAGGCCATGGAAAATGCCATAGTAGACAAGTCTGCGATCCATAAAAACACTCAGAACCGAAAGCATAGATCATTATGTCTATGAAAACCCCCTTTTTTTCAAGTAATAGCCTCAAACCCTTTACAATTTCTTATAACCTCATTTTTGCCGAAAGGCACTGCTCGGAGCCAATGCTGCCAAGCGGGCCGCGAATGCTAGCGCCGAGGTCACTGAAGGTATGCTCCGCCTTTTTTGGCGCGCACGCCTCGCGGCCTCGCCCCGGGCCGTATCTACCGGAATCAGCAACGCCTACTATAACTCGAAAATACACATATATACCCACAAACCGATTGGCACATCACTTCACACCCCGAAAATGGCCATTGTGAAACGCGGAGCGCGCTCCAAGGCCAAGCAACAGGCGGTGCCTGCGAAATCCGGGATCAAAAAGGCCGAATTTGACCTCACCAAGAAAAAGGAGGTGGGCGTGTCTGATTTGACGCTTTTGCTGAAGATTTCCGATGACGCCATCAACGAGAACTTGCAAAAACGGTTTATGAACGGGTCTATATACACGTACATTGGGCACGTGTTAATTTCGGTGAATCCATTCCAGGATTTGGGCATATATACGCCGCAGACGCTCGCTCTTTATAAGGGTAAGAACCGGCTAGAGGTCCCGCCGCACGTTTATGCCATCGCCGAAAACATGTACTACCACTTGAAGTCGTACGGCGAAAACCAGTGTGTGATCATTTCAGGCGAGTCCGGCGCCGGCAAAACCGAGGCGGCAAAGCAGATCATGCAGTACATAGCCAACGTCTCCGTGGACGACCCGATCGGCAACGGCAGCGGCGGCGGTGGTATTGCCAAGATCAAGGACATGGTGCTCGCAACAAATCCGCTCTTGGAATCTTTCGGGTGTGCAAAAACGCTCAGAAATAACAATTCCTCAAGGCATGGCAAGTACTTGGAGATCTATTTCAATCCCGAAAATCAACCCAGCGCGGCACACATCACTAATTATTTGTTGGAAAAGCAACGTGTGGTGCAGCAGATTCTGAATGAGCGCAACTTCCATATATTCTACCAGTTCACGAAACACTGTCCCCCTCAATATCAGCAGGCGTACGGCGTGCAGGGCCCTGAATCTTATGTATACACGTCAGCGGCTAAGTGCATAGACGCCGACGGGGTCGACGACGCCAAGGATTTTCAGGAAACGATCAACGCCATGAACGTGATTGGCTTGGCCCAACTCGAACAGGATAACATTTTTCGCATGCTTGCGGCAATTCTCTGGATCGGCAATATCTCGTTTGTCGAAGATGAGAACGGCAATGCTGCAGTGCGGGACGAGGGCGTGACGAACTTTGTGGCGTACTTGTTGGAGGTGAATGCCGAGATTTTAAAAAAATCAATCATTGAGAGAATTATTGAAACTTCACATGGAATGAGACGTGGGTCAACGTATCACGTGCCATTGAACATTACACAGGCTACTGCCGTTCGTGATGCGTTAGCAAAGGGAATCTATAACAATTTGTTCGAGTGGATTGTCGAGCGCGTGAACCTTTCCTTGAAAGACAGCGAGCAGAACTATGCTAAGAAGTCCATCGGAATTTTGGATATATACGGCTTTGAGATTTTTGAACAGAATTCCTTCGAGCAGATTTGCATCAACTACGTCAACGAAAAGTTGCAGCAGATCTTCATCCAGTTGACGTTGAAAGCTGAACAGGATGAATATGTGCAGGAACAGATACAGTGGACGCCAATTGACTACTTCAACAACAAAGTCGTGTGTGACCTTATTGAAGCCACTCGTCCTCAGCCAGGCTTATTTGCCGCGTTGAATGACTCGATCAAGACCGCGCATGCAGATTCTGATGCTGCAGACCAGGTGTTTGCACAGAGGTTGAGCATGGTGGGCGCCAATAATCGTCATTTCGAGGACCGTCGTGGCAAATTCATCATCAAACATTACGCTGGTGACGTTACCTATGAGGTAGCTGGTATGACAGACAAAAACAAGGACAGTATGTTGCGTGATTTGCTTGAACTCTTGTCGACGTCCTCCAATAAGTTTGTTACGCAGTCGTTGTTCCCACCGCATCTCTTGCAAGCTCTTACAGACTCAAAAAAGAGACCAGACACAGCATCTGACAAGATCAAGAAAAGTGCGAACGTATTGGTCGACACTCTATCTCAATGCCAGCCCTCCTACATTCGAACAATCAAGCCAAACCAAACCAAGAGGCCAAAGGAATACGACAATCAGCAAGTGTTGCACCAAGTTAAGTACCTAGGCTTAAAAGAGAATGTGCGCATTAGACGTGCAGGATTTGCCTACCGTACCACGTTCGATAAGTTCGTGCAAAGATTCTACCTCTTGTCTCCAGCTACAGGTTATGCTGGTGACTATATTTGGCGCGGAGACGATATCACAGCCGTGAAGGAAATCTTGCGCAGTTGTCACATCCCCCCTTCTGAGTACCAAATGGGCACGACAAAAGTTTTCATCAAAACACCAGAAACGCTTTTTGCTTTGGAGGATATGAGGGACAAATACTGGCACAATATGGCGGCGCGTATTCAACGGGCTTGGAGGCGTTACCTCAAGAGAAAGGATGATGCCGCAAAAGTCATTCAAAATGCTTGGAGAACAAAGAAGCATGGAAACAAGTTCGAACAGATCCGCGATGAGGGAACTGCCATTTTACAAGGCAGGAAAGAGAGACGCAGATTCTCTATTCTCGGGTCAAGGGCCTATATGGGAGATTACCTTGGATGCAATGATTCGTCTGGGTATGGCAGATTTGTTGTAAGTCAGACCAGCATATCCGAGCCAGTTGTCTTTTCGGGAAAGGGTGAAATTCTCTTATCTAAGTTTGGCAGGTCATCGAAGCGTCTTCCTAGAATATTCGTCTTGACTAGTTCGAGCTTCATAGTTATTGCAGAAGCATTGGTTGAAAACAGACTTCAATTGCAGAAAGAGTTCACTCTTCCCATCAGCGGTGTTAATTACCTTGGCTTGTCCACCTTCCAAGACAATTGGCTTGCAATCTCATTGCACTCACCAACGCCATCTACTCCCGATATCTTCATCAATTTGGACTTCAAGACAGAATTAGTCACTCAAATTAAGAAGATTAATAGAGGCGTCACCGTTAAAATCGACGCAACTGTGCAGTATCAGAAAAAGCCGGGTAAATTCCATGTTGTGAAATTTCAGCATGGCTCGGCACCTGTGAACAGTGACACATACAAATCTGGCACAGTGACAGTGCAACAAGGCTTGAGCCCCAACAGCAAGATTCCTAAAAGACCTAGAGGCATCTCGAGCGCGGTGGACTACAGCAAGTACTATAATAGGGGTGTGAGACGGAGCAACGGCGGCGGCGGCCTGGGTGCTGCCGCCCCTGCCCCTGCGATCAGAAATACAGGTGCGTCCCAGGCGTCTATACCACCACAGCCTGCTGCTCGCGCAACTGCCCAAACCGCAGCGCGCGTGGTTAACAACAATGTTGCGGCACCTGTGGCGCCTCAAAGACCTCAAGGACACTCAAAACCTGCTCCAATGGCGCCTCTGAGGCCTCAGCCGCATCAGAACTCACAGCCTGCTCGTGTTGTACCACCAGCAAGACCAGTACAAAAGAATCCTGCCCCGGCGCCGCCAGCGAGAAAAGTTGCGCCGCCTCCTCCACCCCCACCACCTGCTTTGGCCGTTGCAAAGCCGAAACATCCCACGTATAAAGTTCTCTACGATTATGATGGCTCAGTGAGCGGTTCGGTGCCGCTTGTGAAAGAGGACGTGGTCTATGTTGTTAGCGTAAATGGCAAATGGGGTCTTGTGAAGGACTTGAAGGAGACAAGGGAGGGCTGGGCGCCATTGGATTACATGAAGGAGATTGAACCCCCAGCAGACCTTTTCGGAGGAGCAAAAGTGGCCGCGCCACCACCACCACCACCGCCACCAGCCCATAACCTGGGTGCGCAAAATCAATCACAAGCCTCTGAGCAGCGGCAAAGCCCCACATCTGTACAGACCGGCGGTTTGGGTAATGGACTCGCGGATGCTTTGAAGGCCAAAAAGACGGAGGAGGTGTCGCTAGCGGGATCGCTTGCCGATGCATTAATGAAACGAAAGGGAGCTACGACTGATTACAGTGATGACAATGAGGATGACGATGACTGGTAAATGGCAGAGCCAAAAGGCTGCGTATCCAGGGGGTCAACACATCAACTGTTTATTGTTTCAATCAGACCCCGCACTGAGATGAAGACACTAATTCAATAGCGTAACAAACACCCAATTCTGTAAACACATTGTGGTTCCCACATAGCGACATGCTAAATGGCGTTCATGAACAAGACGTGGTTTCCCGTTGTTCTCAAGTGGCAGCCATAGATAGATGAATCAAAAAGATAAAACAGTTCAACATAAAGCGATTTCGAATTTCCCAGAAACCAAGATGAAATGATTCTGCGCCTGGAATGAAACTTAAAATAAATTCCGTAATGCCACTCAAATCGAAATTCCATTTTGTCAGTTTCCGCACTCAGATTCAGGAATCAGCCTCAAGAGGCGACGCCCACTGAAAGTGCATAAATATCATAGCTTATAACTTGCGACTTCTCATGAATGTATACAAAACACGACCAGATTCATCTATGACATCTCTAATCCTTTTAAAGTCAAAAAATTATAAACTTATCTCACCGAAAGCACTGACATGGTGTTCCCAACATTTGCAATCCCGTTTATATGCAATCCCGTTTATATGCAGTCTTATCTATATGGCAACCGGCGCCGCCGCGGAAGCTTTAGGCGAGATCGCAATAGCGAGGCCGACTTTAGGCATAGAGAGACAATTATATCCCCCCATAATTTCCCACCTTACCCCCATTTTTTCTCCTTTTGGATACAAAAACCTTCGAGATTGACCTTTTTTAGATGTCTCGGCCGAAAAGCAGAAACACGTTGCTTGCTGGGAACGGGCTCAAGGCGGCGCCTTTTTCCGCGTCGCAAGATGACATATTTCTGATGAAGTATGCGATGAATGAGCCAAAGGAGGCAATCTATCCCTTGGACGATACACTCAAGACCAAGAGCTACCCGGATTACACACCGTGGCACGAAAAAGATCGGGAGAACCCGCGCTTGACTGCGGCTGAGTGCCTCAACAACGGATATTTCGAGCCGCCGCTGGTGGCGAACGAATACTTCTCTGCACGCAATTTGATCCAAGAAACGTTGTTTTCATCGGAATCTGTGGGCAAGCTGATTCTCCAGGAACTCTCGACGAATTTGACAAAGGCGTACTCGGTGAGAAATGAGGTGATCAACAAAATCTCCATGGCGTCCCACGGGTTCAAACTCCCGCCGCGGGTGACTTTGACCGCGCTGAAACGCGACGCGTGGCTCCGCGATTTGGCCAACTCAGAAATCCCGCTTTCCGCGGTTTCTGGGAAGATTCCGCACGGAATCAGGAATAAGGTTCTCATCGAGCAGATGTGCGCGTGGAGAGTACCCATTTCAAGGGCAATCTGGTTTGTGAAATGTGTGCTTAGCAGCGAGCAATTGATCCTACGCAAAAAGTTACAATCCAAGCAAAATCCGGCTCTGTTTCTGGCTCCCTCGGGCTTGCCTAGTTTGGACGTGATAGAGGGAAGGTGGCTCCAGGAATGGACGCTGCAGGTGGCCGACTATATGTCGAAATTTGCACACGAGATGCTGGCGGTGACTTCGCCAGACAAAAAACTTGCGTACCAGGAGAAGTTGGCCTACCTTCTACGCCTCGTACAAACACTCTATATTGAGCTATTGATCGACCGCACGTCTTTCCTTTCGTGCATAATAAGAGCATTTCGGGAAGCTTTTGCCTTTCTGGTGAAGGATCTCCCTGAGCTTATTGACATTCTGATGGTCGAAACCGATGATGACGGTGCAGACATTTCGCAGCTATTAGCTCATCCAGTGGATTACGGCCTTCTTTTGGTAGCGATGACTCTTGTGAAGACATATTGGAAGGATATCCTCATGCAGGATTTTCTTTGCAAACAGCTTGGAGAGGCGCTCTTACTCATGTATTTCATGGTGGAAAGATGTCCTGCGATATCAAACGTGTGCAATCCTCTTGAGGCAAGTGCGCTCCCTCCTAATGTCAAAAGAGATTTACTTCTTCTCATTTCGACTTCGGTCGCAGGCTTATTCCGCCACAACTCCAACGCGTTTGTTCTTCCGGATTATTGGCCACTCATTGGCCCCTTACTTTACCGAATACTTCTCAATAGCAGCATAGTACGGAATGACGACCAGCGGCAGAATTTCGAGGCCGTTTTCCGGCTCATCAATTACAGAAATGAGAGTCTCATGTTAAACATGCGTTACGCAATCAAGGACTCCAAAGTTAGTCAACCCTCAACCAAAAATAAAATGCCATTTTCGCACTCTCCATTCAGTCATGCAAAAGTGTCATTCTCAACCCGCTCCAACAATGACACGCTTGGATTTATTGATCAACTTGATGGAATGAACCTAAAAAGCAGCCTTGCAACATCTTTGCGCCCTTCTCAGCTGGCTGATCTGGATACCTGGAGAAGAAATTTAGACACACTCATAAGATGGTGCACCAGCGCTTTTCGCGATATGGGCCCGCTGTCAGAGAAGATCCTTATCTTATGTAATTTCATCAAGAAGAAGGTTTTGCAGCCAATGACTTCCAGGGGTAGTGTACACCTCAAGGCAGAGTTCGAAAGCGAGATACTCGAGAGCATCTTCAATTTGGCCCACGAGCCGCCTGAGACTATCTTGATGAAAAACTTGTTTGTACTTATCAACGAGTTTTACCAGCTTAAAATAGTCTCGATATCCTCGTATCTTCGAAGGATCATCGCATGTGGCATTTTTTATATTTCGTCCCTGCAGAGCGATATGGACAAGGAAATGCAGAACGATCCACAAATATCCTTTCATCTCTCAGTTCTCTCAAATCTCCCTGCGTTGAACAATAAGCAACACTGTCAGATTTTATCAAAATGGACTCCTGACGGGGAAGAGATCTCGTCTTCATTTGACCGTGGAATGGAAATCTGCAGGACGCATGTGTTGGACGGTCTAGTCAGCGACGTTTTCTCTGAGAACTACGAGGCATTCCTCAAAGAACTTAGTCTGTTCAGTGTTGGAGTAAAGTTCTTGCTCGTGAATTGGCTCACCACCCAGATAAAGGCTACGATTACTCGATCACCCAAGCTCATACACATAACTCCGTCCACCATTGCGAGAATCTATCAGCTTTACGAATGCACTGATAACTTGACTGTGTTCTTCAAGGCATTTGTGAGGTTTGTTTTGAAAAACGAGAACAAGGTCATCATCTACTATTTGGACACGCTCTATTATCTTGGAAGGCTACTCCAACATCATTACTTGCTAGTCAACTTTCTTCCGGGAAGCACTCCTGACCGTGTGTCGGCCGCCTATGAGCTCTACAACCTTATCATTATTGCTTACCAAGACTTGACCACACGTGAGCCAGACTTTTACAACTTCAGGCCCCTCTGGGACTTTATGAGCCTGACTGTTGACAAAAAGCTCACCGAAGCTGTGATTGGTCATCTGCTCAGAAACGATTTCGACTTGGACAAGTTCATTTTTGGGAAGGATACGGCAGAATCTCCCCTAAAAGTGCAGGTTCCACTTCCACGCCGTAATCAGGTATTTTCAGCCCAACTGTTCATGGAAAATATGAACCAGCTTTCTTCTACGCAATCGATACGAGCGAGCTCCGAAGAAATTTTGGAAATCATGCAAGAAATTGATGGTAACAACCTCGGGCTCTCGGTACAAGATTTCACAGAGAGACCAAATGTGGCATCATTGACCAACACGCTTATTCAAAATTGGTTTGGCCTTTCTTGTCAATTCAGTGAACGCGAAGATAGTGCTTTTGCAAAGCTTCTTCGAATTTGCGCGGCAACTGAAGAAGTAGAAGCAAAAAAGTATTTGTTGGATTTTTGTTATAAAGTCGTCGAGTCGAATGTCGAAGTTGATGCCATCAAGCAGTTCCTAGTCAAATTGGTGGCCTTGAATGTGGTTTCCATGAATGAGGTAACCGATCTTTTGAATAATTTGGCTGATAAGGGCCCGGAATTCTCAAGAGTCAGTTTTCATATTCTTTTCGGGGGATTTCACGGTTTGCCTCCGTCGCAAGCACTCATGTTGGATATATCGCGAGACGAATTCTGCTCGCGACATCTCGAGCACGCGTACCAGTTGACGATCAAAGAATTGATTGCCTCCGAGAAAATTAGTCAAAATCCGAATTCTGAGGCACTTTCAATCGCCATCAAGAAAGTGTTAGCGCCGGTGATCACTAATTACACAACATTTGCGTTGCCCTCGTTGTCAACGGCACTTTCCCTCGCTTCGAATTTGGCAATTTGTCGAGAACTACTTCACAATCTGCTTAAAAAAGAAGACCTCCTGATTTTTCTGGTATTGGCACCGTTGGCCAACGAGTTCTCTTTGCCTTGTTTGCAACTAGTCTTGCGAGTAGTCATCTCCAACAAACACCCAACTGCAAATGATATCGAAAAAGTTATTCTTGAATTTTTGAGTGCGTGCAATAATCCGATGGATAAGACTATCACCTTCTTTGGAGACTTGTTTAATCACCTTGAATGGAGTGAGAAGAGGATGGTGTTCGAGTTTTTGGAAGCATATTATTTAACTCACAGCGAGCTACTGGTGTGGCTCAGTGAAGACACGGAGAATGCCCCTGACCAGAACTTGAGGCAACATCCTCCACAAAGCTCGAAACATTTGCCTTTTTTGAAAGATTTTTTCAAAAAGTTTTCAGTATCTAGTGCTGAAACTTTAGAATTACTGCTCGAGTCATTTTATCAATTTTCCAGCCATCTCATCAACATCCTAGGGCTGGTGGACAATGCGGAGGTAATCCACAACCACTTTCAGCAACTTCACGATATTATTTCAATATTTCTTCGGCTTTTGATCATTCACAGTGACTCGATCACGGACATTATCGCACAAAACGATTCATTTGAGTTTCATTTCTTGAGAAACATGATGTCATTGCTCAACTCATCTTTCTTGGCGCAGGGTCAGGATAAACTCAAAATCTTGCTCTACGATTTACTCCTTCAGATGAAAGACGCCCTTACCCAGACTCTAGTTGCCGGAATGAGCGAGGACCTTATGGGTCAGTCCCCTGCATTATCCAAAGCAGAGCCTTCTCCGGACGAGCTTCGTCTTGAAAACACAGGTGGGGCGACTGCCGTCATGACCATGTCAATGATTTTGAACCTCCCAGAGCCTGCGATGAACCAATACGATTTTGGCGAGGATCACACCGCGTGTGTGTTGACACTTGATAGAATCGAATTGACTCATGACAGTGATGCGGCGTTAGTCAACAATCCTCATTTGGTCTTGCGGCGAAAGGAGCAGGGCGGTGGGGATGTATATCCTTTTCAGAAAAATGATGCTAGGTACAATAGGCCGTTTAAAATGGACAGTATGGGCCTCATTGAGAATACCTCCACTGGTTTGAACAACGCGTGTTTTAGCCTCTCGATGTTTGGCGCCTGCACAACGAAAGAAAACCCATATTAATCAAGATATTCCCGCACCTAAATAGGCATTTTTTTACAATACGAAGAACTTCACCCACTTCAGGCTGCATTTTACGCAGATCTGAGATCTCTCAATAGATCTACTGCGGTCGACGTCATCGCTGGCACGCGTCATCCCTGAGATCTTCTCCTGCATGTGCAATGAATTCCTATGTATAATGGCGTGCCCGAGCTATTGTTATCGATGAGATTTCTGGCCAGCACTCCGGTTGTGCACGCAACGCAATAACCTTAACAGTCCTTTTGCCGTTAGCACTCGTATTCGCTAGAAACCTTCTGATAATAAACACAGCAAGGCGAAAGCAGACGCGTTTGTGAACATTTCACAGACGCAATAACATACAGAGACACTTTTGAAAGAGGCTCCTTTTTCCCCACATTTTCAACTCAGTATCATAAATATTCGAGTGAATCTCATCATGCCACAGCAACACATGCATGCGGGCCATTTCCTGGACTCGCCCATTCACAGCCAGATTTTGTCGGAATTGCCGATAGACGATGACGAGTTTCGTCCAGAAATCACAGATCCGGGTCGTGTGCCAGACCTTTCCTTCTTGAGCGCCAACTTTTCATCAGAGTCTTTGCCTTACGATCAATCACAGAAGAACATTGCGCTGCATATGCCTGTATGTGCCACTAATAACCCTGGCTATATCTCTGGCCCATATGTCAACGCCTATGGAGCTAGCAACCCGAACACGTCAAACTATGGCGGCGTTTCTGCACAGAACTTTCCGTATGCAAACAAACGGCACTCTATTCACGGCAGCAGCTCGTCACTAGTCAACTCTCCAACGGCGCCCGTTGGCCAGCCGTCTTTTTCGTACCATAAAAGAGCCACTCCAAGCTCTACACGCAGGCCTAGGACGTTCTACGGCGAATCCAGCAACCCGATATGGGAGTACGATGCAGACCTGCCTATTCTGGAAAATCAAGTGCATAAAGAGCCCGAAAAACAAACGTTTATGAAGACTCCGGCACTGCCTTCCAAGCGGAACAGTTACACGCCATCGATTCTGTTTTCGCCCATGGAATCCCGAATCCCTCACCTGCGGCCCGTGTCTCCTTCCCGGAGCAATGCTTCAGTGAATAAAGATTCACTACACGGACAAAGATCATCTTCGCCGTCAAAATCACAGCCTTTCAACTTTAAGCCGCAGGAATTGTTGGTCCCTGCAACCCCGCTGCCGAAATCTGTACACAGAAAGGGCCATCGTTATAAGCATTCGTCGGTTTCGATGAATATGTTTCAGGAACCGATTCCAATTGCGGACACTGACCACCAGCCTAGCATCATCTCGGACCTGTACCCGATCCCCAACTTAAAAGAATGTTTGGGCAGTGCTGACCGTACACAAAGGCTCAAAGTTACCATGTCGTTGGCACACGCGGTCACGTCTGTTGCCGTTTTCGTTACTGGTGTGCATACACAGCAGCAGGCGTTCTCTACACTTGCACATTTAATTTTCTATGACTCATTGGGCTCTTTTATGGCCGCGCTTGTGGATATCATGTCAAACTTCGAGGTCTGGAGCAAGTCATCGATCGCATACCCTTTCGGGCTAGGTCGCCTAGAAGTGCTAGCAAGTTTTGCTTTGAGCACTTCGCTGGTAATGGTCGGGTGTGATTTGATCAGCCATTTTGTGGAGGAGGTAGTGGTGGATCTAGTGGATCCTTATATCGGCCAAACCACCGAACACGGTGCCCACCATATCCATGGATCAGATGAAGCTACGGCTGCGAGCTGGGTTCTCTATGAGGCTATATTGATGCTTGTGATTGCCATTACGTGGGTCACCTCCACATACATCTTTGCGCAGGCTCCTCTCTCTGAGTTCATGGCCGAATCGAACACACACAAAAAAGAGAATGGACTTTTGGGCATAGATTCCTCGCCGTCACAAAAATCTCGGGTTTCGCAGCGCGTGAGAAGTATTTTGCGGGTCTTAATCAACAACCCAATTCGGTTGCTCACGCTCATGTATTCAGCATTCTTATCTGTGGTTCCGTTGATTCCCGAGAGTGTGAAAGACCAATTCGGATTTGATTTGAACAAATCGTCAACCTTGGTCGTAGCGTCTCTCCTTTGCCATACAGGCTGGAACTTGGTGAAGACGCTTGGCGGGATACTACTTATTTCATTCCCTTATACTGAGTACGACTTCACTGTGACCAAGGCGTCAATTTATGACCGGATCCTTGAACTTGCAAACTTCAAGGCATCTTATAGCATTGACAAGTTGCATTTCACGAAAGCCAGCCCAACGCTTTACCTAGCCGGTGTACTGGTGCGTATGAAGGGCGGAAGTTCCGACGACGAGTCGCGCCTAATATTCGAGATCAACAGGATTGTGGTCGAGACAGTCAAAAATTTCGAGCCAGATTGTCTGGTGGAAACAACAATTAGTACTGACCGTGTTTGACTTAAATCATAGTCTGGTCTGATCTGACCAGAAACTGGTTTTTTTTTTTTTT
>JAKTUB010000451.1:2977-19446 GCA_030556465.1 Metschnikowia picachoensis | reverse complement strand
GTTCTCCCTCCATATCGAATGCTTATTAAATGCTGCTATTCACAAAGCAGATCTTTTCAGACTTACTACCGATTTACATAAAATTGTGCGGAGCTTAACGTAGCCGAGGCAATCCTGGATCGAGCGAGTCATCCATCTTAAAAGTCTGCTAGTATGCAACTAAATCAAACGATAGATGATGATGCGAAGTTGTTGTAGGCCCATCAGTAAACGAACGTGGTCATCACGCTATTGAATTACTCGCTTCGAACACGTCATTGTCTGGCTGGCTGTCCTTTCCCGCAGAAGCCCTGGCGGCGCCTGAGCAGCCAAACCCTCCGCCCCATTAGGATAGCAAACTATATGAACTATATTATTAACTATATTATTAACTATATTATTAACTATATTATAGGTCACGCGCAAAAACCCAATGACTAACATCACTGATTGCAATAACTTAGCATAATCCGTGCGTCCATGAATGTGCATGTGGCCGTGTTTTGCCTGATAACATAAAACAATCATCACATAATCCTATCTTCATTTCTCTGATTGCGATCGGCATCATTAGCTGGAATAAATATTATTCTCGTTTCTGGAAAGCGTTGGCCGATGCGCTATATCGACGTATTTCCGACCCATTCATTTCATTATCATGAGGGTTATACGAGGATTCTACTACTTTTTTGCATATACTCGACTCACCCTTGGTGTCTTCCTCTATACGTATTTTCTTTAATTGCGCTTTTCACCGCGTATATTATCAGATTTTCACCACCAATCTTCTTGTACAAAGGACTGAACTATCACTAGAAATATGCCTAAACAAATGTCTTCTCTCCTAGAACGAGTACAATGTTTTGCTCTCAAGCTTCTTCACATGGCCAAATCTGTGTCTCTCTTCCTCAAACTTGATCCGATTCTTGAATGGTGCCGCTGACTCACTTCCACAGCTATACGGAGGTGCTTTGAACTCTCTCGCCTTTCTTGTCGTTTCTGTCTTGATCGAACTTCAAGTCGATTTTGTATTTGTTCGCAAGAATCTTCACACGCTCCGCCACGTCATCGAAGATTACTGCCGAGGTGGACTGATACTTGTCTAGACCAACGGGATCGTCTTTTTCTGCTTTCTCAAAAAAGATAAGCCAATCCAGTAAGCCGATTTTGCTGCCTTCCTCTTCACATTCACGAAGCACCTCCAAAGCCCTCAAAAGCAAGTTCTCCTTTCCCTGCGCGGAAAGCGAAAGAAATTCGTCCTCATCATTTAGCTCCATCTGTACCTCTCCGATATTTCTCATGATACCTTTCAAGATATTACAGATTTTGGAATACTGAGAGTTGTTTGGGACCCGTTGGGGAACCTCTCCTGATTTATCATCCTGAGCAATTCTTCTCATAGTGAAACTTTTGGTGGATTCCGTACATGCTGGGTTTCCTTCCTCGTATGCACTGCAGTCGCCAGGAGAATTCTTAGTGCAAAAGCAAGCAGAGAAAAGTTCATTGAGATGTCCACGTTTCTGTAAATTGCCGAAACCCTCAGAATCAGGAGCCTCCCGAATCAGATCCGAGAATTGAATGGCTGCACATCCAACAACGGCAAATAGCGCAGCGTTTATTAAAAGTAGGGCCTGGATTCTCATTTTTGAATTATAGTGTTGAATTAATCACATACTCCCTACACATGATCCTTATATAGTTGGTTACCAAAAAGAAAGAAAAAAAAACCAGAAAGATGCTCATCCCAAAAACGATTGAGCTGATACGTATCTGCAAGAACAGCGCATGCTTGTTTCTGGCCATGATTGCACACAATAGTATGTTGACCAAAGAAGCACCATGAACAATGATAAATGTGACACAATAGAGACTACACCAAAGCAGAGCCCTCGCATGGGCCGGAATCCGCCGAGCCTATCCCATGAATCCATGACGTGTCATTGGATGCATGTTCTTTTGGGCATATCCAAAAGTACGATCTCTATTGTGCATTACGGAGATCTCCACCCAGACAATGCGAGTGCCAACAAGTATTTCTCGTGCTAAGCAACATGCATATGTGTCATACAAATGGGTTTTTTTGGGCGTATCCCAAGAAGAAAAACACGTTTTTAATATTCATATATCGGTGTCATTACGATGAGACGCAAAACGTCGCCGCCATTGAAGTCCAATTCTCAAAACACGCTGTTGTAATCACCTTGAAAGAGACTTTACAGAAATATGACATTTGTGCATAAACAATGACTTTTAAGAAGCAAGCACCAAAGTGCGAGAAGCTTCAGGATCATCTAATGCCTCGGGCGTGATTGGATCAGCTGAAATCAGGCTGCATATCGATGAAGTCGAAACAAAAAGAACTGTCACTTTGGAGTAACTAGAGTCTAGGTGCATGCACATGCAGACGCTTAAGCAAACTACTATTGAGGCATAGCCAATGAAAGGCATGTTATTTTTCGTGATTCTGCCCAAAAATTGCTCATTGGCCAGAGATCAGATCTGCCATATCTTAAATTGGGCCAGACGTCTTTCGGGATGGGTGCAAAAGAGTCCTCTTGATCGAAATGAGTTTGGCCGTACAAATAACTATACGGCGTCGATTTTTCGAAAAAAAGGCCCTCACAAGAAGAAGAAATAAGCTCAGGAAGAGAGAAGTAAGTTCTTTTTCTTTTTTTTATTCTTTTCGATATTTCTCATTTGCAATTCTCTTATTCATTGGTGGTCGTATTCGCCATCACAATTCGAGAAGTATATGAGAACTTGCTCTATCTATCATACTACATCACACTACCACATGTTCACTTCATTGTTGAAATTATCGCAACTTCCGAGCAGTAATCTCGGATTTTACAGCATAGCGCTGGGCTCTCCAGACAAAAGTTTGGCTCATTTCGGGAAATGAGGAAAAAATGCTTCCTGTTCATAAAGTGAGAATTACTGAAGATAAACCCGTTATTCGGAACGCTTCAAACGTGAGGATTTGCACGCAGTTGTTCACCAAGAAGTCAAATCAAGGCTAAACTTAGACGAAAACGTGGGAATTCAGGTTCAGAGTTTCCGTTTTTCGGTGTTTTACCAGCCCCCGCTAAACCACCCATTGTATTACCCATTGTATTACTTGATCACATGTCCTACAAGCCAGGCCCCACCACACAGACCCAGATACTCCAGTTCCTCAGATTCTAAATATATACAAGTTATGCCGCCACAGGCTGCTGTTCAAACAGGGCAGCCAGCCTCTCCTGCGCAAAAGCCGCCAATGCCATTTCACGCATCTCGTCCAACATCACACTTTGGTACTTTGGGTTATATGCAGGCAAGGAATCGTGAGCCACCAAGTCGTGGCGCCAGTGCTCGTCCTCGCCCTTTCTCCATAGCGACTCCCAGTACGCTGTGGTGTTTTCCAATTGGAACTCATCAATCACGTGCGCCAAGTCTGTCACTGCTTCCTGTGTGTATGCAGGACGGTACTGGCCCAGGAACCACGTGTTGCCGTCCACGTTCTTTTTACGCATCGCCTTGGCCTCTTTTGCCAATTTCGTGTCACGGAGTTTTCTCAATTCAACAAGCCCATGGTATGCAGCGACGGCGTAGTCGTAGTTGGCAAAGTTGACCACGCACATCACGCGCCAGAGGTCGTTTCGGCGGCTAGGTTTCCTGTTTTCCCAGTTTGGCCGCACAAATTGCCCGTCAATCTGTTCCTGGTGAAATCCGGGTACTTGAGAGTACAAAACCTGGCCCGAAAACAAGTTTTTGAACATGATAACTTGGGGTGCTAATTGCAACTGTTGGAGTTCCTCGGCCGTTTTGGGACCCTTGGCTATACGCGCCCCCAACTCCTTGCGCGCCTTGATCTGCTTCATGAGGAACTGCCTCATTTTCTTCTCGGCTCTCATCTTGACGTTCGCCATTTTGAAAGGTGTTTTGGGTGTTTTGGGGCGTTATTCAAAACGCTAGATTCAACCGTATTGGCCTTTTTTTTCCTTCAACTGCGCGTCACGTGCATAGTGATCACGTGTAACCAGAGCGCAGTGGAAACGCAATCCAATTTGGCACATACAAAAATAATCGAAATTCCTCGTTTTTGCAAGCGTGACAAGTGTCCATGGGAATTGCGTCAGTTCTCTTTGAGACGCTTTCGCTATTAGGTTTTTTCATCACATTCTGCGCATGGTCCTTCAAATATGTGTTCAATCATGATATTATTCGCAATTACGCCCATCACAAGCATTACCCCAAATCACAAATCAATGATATAATAGAGCTCAAAGTCAACCGGGCATACAACTGTAAGCTTCTACGGCTCGACACAAGTGACGAGAGCGATGATGAAGACGGTGTCAAAATCCCGACTCAAACTGCTGCGATATCACACACTTATGTGCCGTTTTCGTCCCCGCTGCCGGCAAACGAGAGCGCATTTGGAGACAACGCTAACTGGGCCAAAAATGGACCTATTTCGCAGAATCAAGGGGTTTTCAAACGTCCACGTGTACACTATATCGTAGGCGTGCTTTTTTCCACGGTGGTCACGCTCCTGTGCGAGTTAATTCTTCTTTTGATGATCCAGCTTTTCGGCTCTGCGAAGCTTAATTTGGTGGTGTTTCGACTTGTAATCCGCGTGCTAGTGGCTCTTGTAACGCTTGTCCAGCCGCCGCTTGTGATCTACTTGTTTGTGAACCAAAAAAAACCGGGTCTCAGCTTGAACCTGCCGGCCGATGTGCTCAAAACAGGCGTCACGTGCATCTTATGCGGAGTCTGGTTCGTTTTACTCGGTCGATTTGGTGCTATTGCGAAGGAACTTGGCTCGAATTCGGGAAAGTCATTTCTCGAAAGAAAAACAAACGAAATTGTGTTGGCGGGAATTTCTATAACGGCGATTTTGTCCGGTGTAGGCTGCACGCTGACCCCCATCCAAAGTTTTTGGATAGACGGCATTGCTGCAGCCAAAACGCTGGGGAAAGCTTCGGACTTGGAAGAAGTGCAACTCAATGAGCTAATACAGTCGTACAACCTGACTAAAATGCTCACCAGAAAACGGCAGGTCGAGCTAAGTACGCTACTACTGAATAACAGGGGGAATGTCTTTAACGCGCCAAAAGCAGATACCTCGCTCCTGCTCAGGGGCAGAGGGCGGCAATTTCTCAACCGCGTACAGCTATTCACAAGCATATCGAATATTACTGGGTCTGCCAGCGAGGAAGACGAGTTGACCAGGGAAATCGCGCTGCTCAAAGGATTCCAAAGCCTGATTTACGCCGACTTTTCGAAAAAACTCGCGAGTTTCTTGCGCCACAAGGAGTATTCCCCCAGATCACGCCGCCGGCTTACCCGCTGTGTAGCTATTTGCAACTGGCTCTTTCTGCTCTACTGCATTTACAGAATCGTGAACGTCTTATGCGTGCGGCTACCGTATCACTATTTCTGGAGTATCAAGGACTTGCATCGAGAAACCAATATCATCGACGACAAGGAGTCGTCGGCAGCGCTCAATAAAAACACAAAGGACGCACTTGCCATCACTATCGCTAAAATAATACAGGGCCTTTTTGGGTATCTTCCCATGTCCGAAACGCAGCTCATCAACCAGGTGAGTTTTATTCTCTCAGGCTCGCTTTTCTTGTGTTCCTTCCAAAACGTTGTGGTTACATTTAGGTCTTTGGGTAGGTTCCTACCAACCCACGCTGCGGCCGTGAACGCTAATGTTAAAACCTGGATCAAGCATTTGATTGTGAGCGAGTTTTTAGCAATCTACGTGATAGCAACTGCTCTTTTGATCCGCCTGAATATGCCCCCAGAGATCGCTTCTCTGATGCTGAAGATCCTTTCTATATCTCTGCATTTGGGTACCACATCCCAGGCCCAAATGCACAGTGAAGTAGAATTCATCGATACATGGTTCGACCAGGTTTTCGGCTTTACATGTGTGGTGACGTTTTTGGTCATTGTTATGAAGCTTTTCATTGAGAATGACAGCATTTACGATGGTGGCTACGATGAAGAGATGATTATAGAGGATAATTCGGGCTTGAAGCTTTCATAGGAAGTCTCTTATCTACCAGAATCATTGTATAGGAGCTGGAGAAAGGCATCTTTCTTCCGAGTTATCTATTCGGATCATTCATGGACATGACATCAATATATGTTGTGGCACCTCGGTGATGGTACATTATCGATCTTCCAGCACCTTGAGACAATTTTCTAGATAAACATTGGGGTGGTTGCAGATCCGGACCTGGAACTAGCACCATGAGAATCCTGTGCCGGCTGGCCTAATCAAAATATATGTTTGGCTACTGATTGAAGTGTGCATTTCACGCTAACTTTGCCATGCCGTTTTCGATGTTTTTCGACCGAGGTTATAATTCAGAACACCAAATGTTGACCTGCACCAAGTACACAGGTAACATTCCATAGTGAGAAATCTACCTCTTGGGGCCAGGTGAAAGTCATGTTACACTTGCGAAGATTGAACTTGAGCGGGTTTCTTCAATCACATATTCGAGCTCAACAGAATTCATGAAACTTATTGCTTTATCGCAACCTGAATCTGAACAAATGTGGATACGGCTCTGCTTTCTGTCACCGGCATGCATATAGCGCATTCTCTCCGGGGGTGGGTGTACCCTTAGCCTCAATAGTTTCAACCTCGGCAGCACTATTATTACTTCATGTTCAGCTTAAACGAGTTTCGAAGCCTTTTTGTAAGTAATGCCCAGAACTGGAAAAGAAATCAAGTCAATGCATAAAACTGAAACTCTACGCTTATGTTTGGTGTCCCCTCGGGGAGGAAGATGGGTTACTTAATAACGGTATATATTCAACAAAAAGACCCCAGCTGCATGCCAATACATGACTAAAGAAAAGAAAAAACATGCCTTGCATCGCAGAGGTTTCGCAACCTTTTCCGGTTAAGAATACTCTTTTACAAGTAAAGTACGTCGTAGTCCAAATAAAAAGCCTGCCGGATCCTGAGGGCGTGGTAAAGACTCCGTAATGACAACTTTAAATTAACAACTTCGACACCTCCTTATACTACTCTCTCGCTTTTGGTGAAGCCCGATTGTTGCATGGGTTCACCAACGCCTAACTCGGGAAATGAAATGTTACTACAAAAAGGACACACTGAATCCATGTTTCTTAATAACATCATTTGACCAATCTCTAAATATGCCTGTCTAAATATGTATGTGGTTCACCTCACGGTGGTCTCGGCAAAAACCCAGAGAAATCATGAAGTATCACTGATGATGCAAAGCGCATCTTGCTTCCTGAAGCCAGCTCTCCAAGTGATCACTCAAAGCCAATTCTTTCTTTTTTTGGCTTGATAGGTCAGATTATGGACTGGGAGCCAAAATGGTTTATCTAGCTCTCCGCAAAAGTACCGTTTCGAAAGCCTAAAAGAGGTATCTTGCTGAAATAACAGTCAATGGAAAACGATCTCACACTATATAACGGAATGGCTACATTATATCATAATGTACCTTAGATACTCAACCCTCATATTCGTAATGGATCTGAAATTTGGGAGCAGCTATTATTTCAAGAAAGAGAAGAAAGGTTCTGCCAATAACGAGCAGGATACTGGCTTTATTTCTGTTTTAGGGTTTAATGAAGAAAAGAAATTCCCCGCGACAATCCGGACACTGAAGACGTTGCCGACCGGCATTACGAGATTACTGGCGAACGAGAGGATACGGAAAGGAAGGATTGCCTCATTGTAGACGACGTCTCATTGTCTACGACGTTGAAAACCCTGAAGTAATCAGTGACACTTCAATGGCCACTCAAGGTTTCGAGAAATATATTTGTAGGTCTTCAGATTTTCTACTTCTTAGAAAACGATTTTTTCACAAACGATCTAACTGATGTAACTATGAGAGGCTTCAATCAGATTTGTGCGCTTTTTCCTCTCTTACATAAAGTTGGCGTACAGCGTACAGAGCGTAACCGAGGCCGATTTGCTCAGGGTCGTGCGCATATTCCATACAGGTCAGTCATAGGATGACTATGAACCTGGCAAACCTGGGAATATCTATGACTTTATGCAAGGGTTGGTCGGGGGGTTCCGGTAGCGGTCACTGGGTGGGTATGTGATATACTTGTATATGAACTAGACTAAATGACCGCTGGTCTCACTAACATAAATGAGGAAGGCTTCGTCCGAATATAGAGGCGAGCAGGACTACTGAACTGCGTATTACTTTTATGCAGGAGCTTGTTTTTTTTTATAGAAACAAATCGTATTAACAGGAAACCGCGGTTAAACGGCCAAAAATCTATATATCTATAGACAAAAAACCTGCATACGTCTGGTTAGAAGACTGAGTAATGAAGCCCTCGACTTTCCCAAGCCTTAGGTCTTCCTCCTTATTCTAGCCGCTGTATAGGTAGTGTCAACTTGTCCGTATTTTACTTCGTTCCAACGCCTTTTTCAATTGTCTATTCAGAAGAGGCTGGAGGGCAGCTTCGGGTCATGTGACTCGTTTGACTCCTCTTACTGATGTTTCTGTTCCTAACCACACTTTCATGCAAGGGTTGGTCTGGGGGTCTGGGAAAGCGGCTACTAGGCGGGTCTTTGATATCTTTGTATATTGACTAGACTAAATAACCGCTAGTTCCTTCTAATACTACTGGTGAAAACTCTTCAAGATGAGCCCTCGTGCGACTAGGCCTGCATACAATCTAGCGTCTCAGCACGTGATACATATCACTTGACCAGGCCAACAGCTTAGCCAGTTTCATCCATGACATTTCACAGAAGTCCCCGATAGTTTAGTGGCTAGAATTACCGCTTGTCGCGCGGTAGACCGGGGTTCAATTCCCCGTCGAGGAGTTTTCATTGCGCAAGTGGTTTAAGGGTAAAATCCAACGTTGCCATCGTTGGGCTCCCGGTTCGAGTCCGGGCTTGCGCATCTTTTTGTTTTTCGCTCACCTTCATCTACCATCGAGGATATAGTGAAACCTCTGTAACTCAACACCCATGAAATAAGATGGTCGCTGTTTTTCCCTTCATACCATCCCTGTATATATCACAAATGGTGAGTAGAATACCAAATTTCAGCATATTTCGGCAGATTTAGTAGAATCAAAGTTCACTAAATGCCATGAGGTAGTCTATATAAGGATGCGCACTACGCCTATCTCGATCTAATACTTAGACAAGCTTGATAGGAAGTTTGCTTTTTCAGGCAAGTCAAGCCCGCCTAGCTAGATTATCTAAGCCATTAATAGTTGATGAAGTCAATACTGACTTGGGGATGGTACACTTAAGACTCATAGACTATGACTTGTTTTTTTACTCGTATGTGGTCCGGGTGAGGCATTGATGTCGTGAACCTGCATACAGAGGACTTGCCAACTGGCGATGCTAGTGTTAGCTTCTTTCTGAGAGTGCCGTCATAATACGCCTTTTGCAATGTTTTCGAGCTTACTCATAAAATCAGACTCTGCATAAGGGGTGATCCGGGGAAACATTTATCTGTTTTCAATGCAGCAAAACTCTCCTCAATCATTCTACATACCCCTCTCTTGGGAACATAGCAGTAATGGTCCTCAAATAATTCGACACATTATCTTACAACGCAACAAGTTATAATTGTAAAAACCTCAAATTCTCAAATATGACTCACAAATGATTCAACCATGAACCGCCTTGCCATGACTAATTCCTTCATATTACCATAAAAAGCCTGTATCTAGATTAATTCCTGTACATACTCATTCATGAGGCGGTGAACGCGAAAAAAATGTCTTTCAGCCCTCATACTCCACCATTCAGGGCCTCAGACGGATTTTCCAGGCGAATCTATTCCAAAAAGCAAGAATGAGCATTGCTAGCAGAACCACACACGAGTTTCTGCGCGAGCAGCTTGAGCAGGTGTTGAAAAGACGGTTCTTTTTCGCCCCCGCGTTCGAGATTTACGGCGGTGTTTCTGGTCTCTATGACTACGGCCCGCCAGGGTGCGCTTTCCAGGCCAATGTGATTGACACGTGGCGCAAACACTTCATTTTGGAGGAGGATATGTTGGAGGTGGACTGCACCATGTTGACGCCGCATGAGGTGCTCAAGACGTCCGGTCACGTGGACAAATTTGCCGACTGGATGTGCCGTGACTTGAAAACAGGCGAAATCTTCCGTGCAGACCACTTAGTCGAGGAAGTGTTGGAGGCGCGCTTGAAGGGCGACAAGGCCGCGCGCGGCGAGAAAATCGTAGACGAGGAGGAGTCCGATGACAAGAAGAAACGTAAAAAGAAGGTGAAGGAGATTAAAAACGTGAAGTTGGAAGATGGAGTGGCGCACGAGTACGAGACCGTGTTGAACCAGATCGACGGGTTTTCCGGCCCAGAGTTGGGTGCGCTCATTGAGAAGTACAACATCACCAACCCGGCCACGGGCGGCCCCTTGGAGCCTCCTGTGGAGTTCAACTTGATGTTCGAGACCGCTATTGGCCCCTCTGGTCAAGTGAAGGGCTACTTGCGTCCCGAGACCGCCCAGGGACAATTCTTGAACTTCTCTAAGTTGTTGGAATGCAACAACGAGCGCATGCCGTTTGCGTCGGCGCTGATCGGCAAATCTTTCCGTAATGAGATCTCGCCAAGAGCAGGCTTGTTGCGTGTGCGTGAGTTCTTGATGGCTGAGATTGAGCACTTCGTTGACCCAGATGACAAGCGCCACCCGCGTTTCGCTGAGGCACGTGACGTGCGCTTGCGCTTCTTGCCCAAGGGCGTGCAGGAGGCTGGTCTGAATGAATTGCTTGAGCAGACCGTAGGCGAGGCCGTGGCTTCGGGAATGGTCGACAACGAGACCTTGGGCTACTTCCTCGCGCGTATTTACAAATTTTTGACGAAGATCGGCGTGGACCCCTCGCGCTTGCGCTTCCGCCAGCACATGTCGAACGAAATGGCGCATTACGCGTCGGACTGCTGGGACGCCGAGTTGCAAACGTCTTACGGCTGGATTGAGTGTGTGGGCTGTGCAGACCGTTCCGCTTACGACTTGAGCGTACACGCAGCACGTACCAACGAGAAGATGGTGGTGCGCCAGATGTTGCCCGAGCCGGTGACAGTTGAGAAATTCGAGGTTGACATCGACAAAAAGAAGTTTGGTCCTAAGTTCCGCAAGGATGCCGGTGCCGTGCAGAAGCATTTGGCCGAGCGCACGCAGTGCGAGTTGGAGACTTTGTCCCAGGAGTTGGCCTCCTCAGGAAAGGTCGTCTTGGACGTTGCTGGCGTTGAGGGTAAAGTCGAGGTAGACAGCGACTTGCTCAAGATCGCACGTGTCACGCGTGTTGAGCACGTGCGCGAGTTTACGCCAAACGTAATCGAGCCCTCGTTCGGTATTGGCCGTATTCTCTACTCCATTTTCGAGCACCAGTTCTGGAGTAGACCCGAGGACAAGGACCGTTGCGTGTTGTCTTTGCCTCCTTTGGTCGCGCCCACGAAGGTTTTGGTGGTTCCTTTGTCGAACCACGCAGACTTGACGCCTCTCACGCACAAAATCACCGCTGCGTTGCGCAAGGCTCAAGTGCCTTTTAAGGTCGATGACTCCTCGGCCTCAATTGGTAAGAGATACGCCAGAAACGACGAGTTGGGTACCCCCTTTGGTATCACGATCGACTTTGATACGGTCAAGGATGGTTCTGTCACGTTGAGAGAGCGTGACTCCACAAAGCAGGTGCGTGGTAGCCTCGACGCCGTCATCGCCGCGGTCAAGGAGATCACTTACAATGGTGCTGAATGGTCCGAGGGCACCAAGGACCTCACCCCATTCGAGGCGGCCGCCGAAGAGGCCTAAGCTCAGTTAACAATTGTTGTGGGCATCTTACACGACTTCCTTTGTTCGAAGGTGTTTCTTGAGTTATGTAGACTTTCATGTAAAAAAAAAATACAAAGAACATAACTTGTTTATTCTCGTGCTCCTTCTATCGTGTTTGAAACAAGCTTGAGCATACATTGTGAATCGTATATAGTTTCGTATATCATACATTGCAATCGTACACTTTAATCGTACATTGTAAAGACGACCCTGCAACAACTGCTCAATAAATATTTCTCCTTACTATAATTTTCTCAGTATTGACTCTGCTCTGCTCCCTCCTAATATCTCCTTGAGAAAAGCATCTGAGTTTGGTGCCCGCCCCAAAAGTTCCACCAATATCTCTGGAATATCACGTGCGCCGCCATTCTTCAATATGATATCACGGTATGTGAGCCCCTTTTCCACGCTCATTGGGTCAGCTTGGAAGTGTGTGTGATAGATATCGGTTGCAAAAACATTCGAATAGAGGTAGCCGTAGTAACCTGATTCATAGCCCCAGACTATATGCCCGAACACAGCGTACCCGATATTCTCTGTTCCTCCGGTGGAAATGAGTTTTAGCTCGTCGAAACCGCGGTTCCAAAGTTTCTTCAAGTCCAAATCTGCAAGTTGCTCTTCCGACTCAATCGTATGTAATGCCATATCAAACTCGCTGTACAACAACTGGCTCAAATTTCTCAAACCGGTGTTGACGTATTTTGCGCGTATCAAATCTTCAACGAGCTTTTTCGGAATCGGCTCTCCTGTCTGGTAGTGGCCCAGTAAGCTTGTAAGCACGTTCTCAGACCATGCCCAGAACTCTAGCATTTGCGAAGGACACTCTACAAAATCCTTTGGCACAAATGTGCCCTGAAATCGTGCATGTTTGGTCTGTGAGAGTAGCTGGTGAAGTCCATGGCCCATTTCATGAAGCAATACAACCACATCGCTGTGTTGAAGCAAGTTCGAGAAATTCTTCGGCGCTTGAGGGAAGTTACAAACAATAGCAGCGTATCCTGGGGAACGTGAGCCATCTGGCATTTCGTAAGCGGTATGTAGACGAAACGCAGCGGCATTATTGAACTTCCCATCACGCTTGTGCAAATCAAAGAAAATCCAGCCCATGAACTTATTCCGGGGCTCGCCAAATTCTACGTTCTGGTAGACAGCGTATTTTGACACATCTTCATGCCACACCGTGTCCGGCGCTGAAGCTTCTTCCTTGACGAACCTCACGTCAAAGAGTTTTTCGTACAAGAGGATTATTCTGCCCAAGGTTTGCTGAAGTGGAAAATACATCAGAATCAACTGGTGATCAACGCGGTATTTTTTCTCGAGCAACAAATTGTTATAGTATTCGTCATCCCAGGCGTAAAATTCAGATTGCATTGTCTCGCCATTTGCAGCCAATTCTTGGTTCTTTAACTCTAGCATTGTCTGAACCTCCTTTTTAGCCAAAGGAAGCAATTCTTCCTTCAATTGGTTCAAAAACGTGATCACATTTTGAGGCGACTGCGCAATACAGTCCTTTAACGCATAGTCTGAGTATGACTTGAACCCCAAAAGTTTTGCTATGTGAAACCTAACACGAACAATATCGTGTAAAACTTGATCGTTTGATTTCGCTCTGTTCATGGTCGCCATATAGGCCCGCTTCCTGACATTTTGGTTCTTAGCATATCTCAAAATCGGAAGAATCGAGTTGAGTGCAAGAGACACATTGTATATCGTCTCCCCGTCTTGTTCGAACACCTTATACAGTTCCAAGGTTTTCTCGGGCACTCCATCCAATTCCGTGCGGGAGAAACTAATAGATTTAACTTCTTCTTCTTCAATGTTTGTCGTAAAAAGCAGTGATAGCACACCCAAATCGCTTTGTAGCATTTTGACCATTTCCTTGTCGTCCTGGGGCAAGTCGAATCCACTATTTCGGTAGTCACTAATCACTTTTCTCAACAATCTGCGTGACTCTGCATCGGTTGCTTTCGGGTCGTCCTTTATCTTCTCCCACAACCTCACATACACGGCAAATACACGCTGCTGCAAATTCAGATCGAATTCAGCGGCTACGATCTGCTTTGCGTCTGCGGATGCGCCCCTCACCTCTTTGCTTGGGGACATCATCTCGTTAAAATGGAATACTGTTTCTCGATTTTCGTTTCTGCTTTCAAATTCAATACTGGGGATCAACACATTGGCAACCGTGGGCTCCTCTATGTTTGCTATTGATTCCATAAACTTGTTTTCCCTCACCACAATATCTTTGGCTTCTTGCAAGATTTGTTGAGGAGTAAGTGAGAAAATAAGCGCCCTTTCTGCAAATTGGGCCAAAGATGTAACGATGAAAAGATAGATGAGTAACATGATATGGAACGAAAAAACTAACCGACATGCGATCGGGCGTCTTTTATATTCGGTCGTACGTGTCTGTGTTTCAGTTAGACCGGGGAAAAACTAGTTGGAACGGACTTGACATTTATTAGGGGCCAGAAGCAATTACTTTCTGTCTGAGACATTATTCTGTTTTGGTCGTTTTGCTGAGATTGCTTGAGGCAAGGAGTTTGAATGCTCGAACAAAATTTGTTTTTTGATCCCGGATTGTAGGCATAATCCAAAGTCAGCTGAAAGTCAATATGACCATTCATTCAAGACACAATTTGAATCGGCTGAAGGTTGAAGCCGCATCATCAGCCCACCCTAGTTCTAGCACCCGCTTAAAGTTTCCCTCGTAATTTCATGAGGCACTCGGCACATTTCACGAATCCTTTTTTTTTGTTTTAATCGAGAGACTCTCAAAATTGGTCCATAGCCACGTTTCACAACAGCCCCGACGAGCTTTGAATTGGACTCTGGATTTATCAGAAGCCACAAAAGCTGGAACTGCATCAAAACAAAAGCACAGCTTTACAAAAAGCTTATAGTGGGGTATTCCTGTGGGCCTACTTTTCAACTATTTCTTTAAATCCCGTTTCAACTGTTTGAAAAACCGTTTCAACCGGCGCGCATCGGTGTAAAATTGTCATTTTAATGTCGAAATTCAATGAAATTGTACACTCTTTTGGCAAGTCTAGCCTCATTTCTCTCCACTTTCCTAATTATTGTTTAAGGGAATCGGAAGGAGGATTATGCCTCAAACCAATCGCATCGGTTTCGATATAGCCTTCTTTCATGGATATTTAAGTACATAAAATTCGAGTATTTTTTCCTTTTTAACTAGAAACCAACTTTATTGTACTTGTTGAGAATAACTTTACACACTGAATTCTGGACAGAAAGCAGAATCGCAAATGAACCTCTTGTTGCGGCTGCTGAGACACACCCACCCGCGCGTTTGACTTAAGTTGAGGCAAAAAACCAATATTTGCAATTCCAAGCGACCAACATGTGGTAAATCACAAATTCTACAAAATGTGGACTCTTTGGATTGCTCTAATATCAACTGAAGGGGTTAATTTCTTCAACAGCCAAATTTCGAAATTTGCGACACAAAATCATGTTTTTATTAATCGAGGTAGTCACTGTAGGAAATATCCTAAGCGATATTTTCATGAATTTTTTGAATCTTTAAGCTGTCTTTCAAAAATACATACCCATTTCCACCTTCTGAGAAAGTTTGGAAAACTCTTTCAGGAAATCAAATCTGACCCTCTTGTTGTGAGAGTTGAAACGGCAGGTGGGGGTGGGAGAAGTACAGCCATTAGTGACACGTAGAGCATGCGGCCTACGGTTGGCCGCATACTTCCCAATAGGCACGTGAATGTAGTAGCGTGCCTGTTATGATTAAACCCGCAATGAGTGAGACTTTGATGAGGTTGTGTTTGTGTTTGTGTTGGATATAGGAGTATATAAAGGGGTCCTCGCCCCCCCTTACGGGTGGTGCTTATACCTCATTGAATATACACTGTCACTAAGTAACCCGTCTCCCTCCACGAGCAGACAATAAGGGCGATGACAACTTAATTAAATCTCATACACAGCCAAGCCAAGATATGAACGCAAGGTATGGCATCGAAGCTGGCTGGGCTTTTTATATGTTCATTTAAAGTTTTGTGAAGAGCTAAGTAGCAACTCAGTCTCCCAGTCATTAATTGGATGTATCAAGCAACAAGTAAAAAGAAAAAAAGAACAAGAAACCGGGGTTTAACGGTCAAAAATCCAAATATCTATAGATAAAGAACTTAGATACGAAACATGAAGCTTTCTTTTCTAATGATGGGTCATATGTAAGCAATGCCTTAGAGATGATTAGGCAGGACTCAATCTGCCTCTTCGGCTTATACTGGCGACCTTTACTTAGAAAGCGAAGTTTGTCCCGGATACTCCTCTTAGGAAAGTCCGTTTCTTTATGACACATCATATCACATTGAATATTCAAGACCAACAAGCTTTACGGATGCTTAATGAGGACCCTAGCATCTATACAGTCGTAAATTTCACCAACAAAAATCTTCTGCCGGGCTGACAGTAGAAGTTTTGGGGGAAAAAGTCGTATTAACTTTTTTTTTTAAAGAAACAAATCGTATTAACAGGAAACCGCGGTTAAACGGCCAAGAATCTATATATCTATAGACAAAAAACCTGCATACGTCTGGATTAACTTTTTTTTTTTAAAGAAACAAATCGTATTAACAGGAAACCGCGGATTAACAGGAAACCAGGTTATTGTTTTTTAGATAATAAATCACACTCA
>JAKTUB010000450.1:0-14843 GCA_030556465.1 Metschnikowia picachoensis | reverse complement strand
CGTTGTCCGCAAGGACAATTTTTGCCTCGACATCTTCGTCGGAGAGCTCATCTGCTTTGCGCTTGGCTAAGTCCTCAGCTTTATCGTGGACTCTTCTTTTTACATTGGTATAGATCCAGACCAGCCCGACTAAGGCGTCTTCTTTTCGGATTGGCGACTTTTGGCTTTGACTTCAAAACTTCTTACTTGATCGCAAATCTTTTCATAAAAGTATCCAATTCGGATACGGTCATTTCGAGAGATTGACGATCGGTTTCAAAAAAAGGATTGAGGTTTCCAAAATTTTTCGTTATTTGAAGTTCGCTGAATAAATTTTGTGCTTCTTTGCCTGGAATGTTAATATATGCTTTAATTGTAAAGTTGTGCCTTCAATGTAAATTTGGCACACTTGAATTATACGTACTTATCATTCTTCTCTTTATTCTGCAAGTCTTGGCTCTCTAAATTGATTCTTTTAATTGTAACTCGAAAGCTTTGATATGGGAATTTTGAACGTCGACGTTTTTTTGTTTACATCGCGTTCCGGTGATCGAAATTTGACTCCTGCACATTTTAAAATCAATATGAAGGACTGCGTTTTAAAAGCGTGTCGAATTAGTCTCACTCGATCTTAGGCGGCCAGCACAGGTTGAGCACATTACTTATATACAGTATGCGTAACGTTGCTCAACGCCCCAGGCCTTGTTCTTCAACATCGAGCCTTAAAAGAGCATCGCATCATGTGAAACGCGTCGTTAGTCTAGTATTCAGGGAATCACGTTCATTCTGGTGTATTTTATCAAATGTGTGACCAGGTCAGTTTTCCTTTCCAAAAGTTGTGTATCCATCAAAATAGCTCCAACCAACAGAGTGTTCAAGTACCAACCTGAAAACCTGCTTGTGAGGTGAAATCCTTGTAAGCAGGCCAGAACAAGATTATGACGATGGTACGTCAGAGATGGGCAAGAAGTGCGTAGCCGCGTAGAGAATTTAATACGCTACGCTAGTGAGTAGCTACGCTCTCTACTCTACGCAATGCATACGCTGGGTCTCAGTAAAGCTACGGAGTAGCGTAGAGCTTGTATGCAGTATACGCTCTATAGGGATAGATAACCGGTTTTAAGGGTATTTCAATGGCTAAATTTAGGAGAGCCCCTGGTATGCGTGCCCAGCATTCTTTCCGACGTATGAAGTCGTGAATTGCGTACCTTGGAAACGAGTGAACCGTGAATGGTGTGCCTTAGATTATCAGACGCGCCATGTTGGGTGTTCCATTTAGGCAAGTACTACGAGTATTGCCAAGCAATGCACCTCCGATTTTCTTGACGCCAGACCCAAACTAGAGCTTTTGAGGGAGAGAAAGAAAGCTTTGAGCTACTTACTGACCAAGATCTTGCGACAGATTATGAAGAAGAGCTGGAGGATAGTATGAACATTTTCCTGCAATAGACTACGGTCACCAGTGCCATGAATTCGCTTGCTCTCTTTTTCGAGCAAATGTTTGTACGTCTGACTTCATCTAATTATACCAGTTTATTACGTTTGTAATTAGAGCTACTTGCTTGATGTCTCTATTCCCAGTAATACTATCGACTATACGACATCATTCATGATTCATACCCAAATTCTGAGACTTAGCTTCCTAAATTCTACGCTACGCGACGCATTCGTAGCGTAGGCCTTTTGAGCATCTCTGCGGTACGTTACAATTATCTAGCATTCGGTAACCCTCCAACCCAAAACCACCACATTGATTAGCCAATAAAAAAAGGCCGTTTAAAAAAAGTACTGAAAAGCCCTACTAATTAACTTTCTTATAAAAGAAAATCCGCCTTTATTCTCGGGCCTTCTCTTCCCTTTCCTCCCCAACGAACCACCACTGACATGCGTGTCGCGCTCAATCAATGAGCACGGCGCACAGCAGTTTTCAAGCATCCTAAAACTTCAAATTTCACCAAGCTAAACCCTTTCATTGGCACGCAAATACTTGCAAAAAAAGCACAAATTTCCTATAGCATGTACTCAACAGCACGCTCAGACACGCTTTTTCTCGGCGGCGAGAAAGTCCTGGGCGACGATATTCGCAATCAGAACGTGATGGCGGCGCTTGCCGTGGCTAACGTGGTGAAACTGTCATTAGGCCCCGTTGGGCTCGACAAGATGCTTGTGGACGACATTGGCGATGTGACTGTAACAAATGACGGTGCGACCATCCTCTCATTGTTGGATGTGCAGCATCCGGCGGGTAAGATCCTTGTTGAGTTGGCACAGCAGCAGGACCGGGAAGTGGGTGACGGCACGACCTCGGTGGTGATCATAGCAGCAGAGCTCCTCAAACGTGCGGGTGAATTGGTCAGGAATAAAATACACCCAACCACAATCATCACGGGCTACCGTTTGGCGCTTAAAGAGGCCGTGCGGTATGTGAATGAGGTGATGTCAATGAACGTGGCCGATTTGGGCAAGGAAACCATGGTCAACATCGCCAAAACGTCGATGCTGTCGAAAATCATCGGCGCCGATTCGGATTTCTTCGCACAGATGGTCGTGGACGCGATGCTCGCGGTGAAGACGACGAACCCAAAGGGCGAAACGAAGTATCCTGTGAAGGCAGTCAATATCTTGAAAGCGCACGGCAAATCGTCGCGTGAGTCAATGTTGGTTGACGGCTACGCGCTCAACTGCACTGTCGCCTCGCAAGCCATGACAAAGCTGGTGAAAAACGCCCGCATTGCGTGTCTCGACATCAACTTGCAGAAGGCTAGGATGGCCATGGGAGTGCAGATAAACATTGAGGACCCAGACCAGTTGGAGCAGATCAGAAAGCGCGAGTACGGCATTGTGCTTGAGCGGATCCGCAAGATACTTGCTGCAGGTGCCAATGTTGTCTTGACAACCAAAGGCATTGACGATTTGTGCTTGAAGGAGTTTGTTGAGTCCGGCGCCATGGCCGTGAGAAGGTGCAAAAAGGAAGACTTGCGCCGTATTGCTCGTGCCACAGGAGCCACGTTGATCGGTACGTTGGCAAACTTGGAAGGCGAGGAGACCTTTGAAGCCGCTTCCTTGGGCTATGCTGATGAAGTCGTACAGACGAAAATCAGTGACGACGAATGTATCTTGGTCAAAGGTACGAAACAGCACCTGGCCGCGTCAATTATCTTGCGTGGTGCCAATGAGTACTCCTTGGATGAGATGGAGCGGAGTGTGCATGACTCCTTGAGTGTGGTGAAACGTACCTTGGAGAGTGGAAACGTTGTGCCTGGCGGCGGTGCCGTTGAGACTGCACTCAACATCTACTTGGAGAAGTTCGCCACCACGGTGGGTTCACGCGAGCAAATGGCGATCGCTGAATTTGCCAATGCCTTACTTGTTATCCCTAAGACATTAGCCATGAACGCGGCCAAGGACTCGTCTGAATTGATTGCGAAATTGCGTACTTACCATGCGGCAGCTCAGATGGCCTTGAAGGACGACGTGAAACGTAACAAGTACAAGAACTACGGCTTGGACTTGATTCAGGGCAAGATTGTGAACGAAGCCAGTGCAGGCGTATTGGAGCCTACGTTACTGAAAATTAAGTCTTTGAAGCTGGCTCTCGAAGCGTGTATCTCGATCTTGCGTATCGACACGATGATCACCGTTGCGCCGGAGCCAGAAAAGGAGGACCCTCACCAGCACTAGCTATTTAAATGATTGAAAACTACAAGATAAAGATATCTGTGAAATGTAGTCAAAGATTTTTATATTTCTCTGCTGTTACTAACCAAACGGCACTGTCTGTGTAGTATATTGCTTCATACACCGGAATAATAGAACCAGATCCAACACGATTGTTTTTTTTACAACAGAATGAATATTTATCTATACGACTGTTATTCCCGAATGGCTACTTATATATGATAGTGTTCCCAAGATTCTGTCCAATTCTTTTTTAAAGATTTAATTTCAGGATGACACAAACACCCCATCGATTCCAAATACTGTAAAACGAAAGAACTGTAATAGGTCTTAAATTCAACTCATCTTCTGATACCATCCTTACTTTCTATGAGTTGCCAGATCTGACTATACTATGCGAGCGATAGAGCACTTATTCCCAGTTGGGTTTAGCAAAGTCACCGAACGAGGCTTTTAAATCACTTTATTAAAAAAAATAACATTTTCAAAGACTATTCGGGAATTCACTTGTGTATATCGAATCTTCTGATATTTATTTGAAGATTTTTCACATTATAAGACTCTTTCCAATATGCCTTCTATTTTTTAAATCTCGGTGACAATGCCAAGCTTTTTCGCAAATCACCCACACTTCCGTTCATATATGTTTTAAATCGGTATTTTCTTCACAAATGAGCCAATTTATGATAATTTTTCTTACATATTTACATCATACTTTCCAGAGGGCGGTGTGCCTGAAAAGGAATTTTTTTAGATAATTCCCATGGATTAAGGGCGGCACTTTTGGTCTTACTTCACGAATAATGCTGCCACGTGGTGTGATCCATACAAGCGCAAGTGGTTTAGTGGTAAAATCCAACGTTGCCATCGTTGGGCCCCCGGTTCGATTCCGGGCTTGCGCAGTCGGTTTATTTTTGTCTTTTCAACGTGTTTATCAAGTCTTATTCGGTTTTTTACAACATGAAAGGCTGCAAAATTGTGCGTTGCGCACACTGAGATTGAGTGGTCGAAAGCGGAATGTTTTGTGGAACTGCGGAATTGTCTCCCCTGACACTATGTGGCGAAAGCGTGAGAGTGAGAAGGATCACGTGATGAACTGCCTCCCCCGTTTAGTGTATTTCTGGGTCGAATGTCCTGCTTTAAAATACTCGAGCAAAGCTCTTAAACCTTTGGTTCGAGGATATAATTCATGGATCACTTTATGGTTGATACAGTGTAATCAAAGTGTAACTAATTGTCTCAGTTTGACTAATTCTGACTCTAAGCACCTTGAATCTGAGAATCTTGCCAACCAAATACATTTGGTAGATTGGGCTTTTCATACCTGACACTTTTTACTGTACTTCATCTAGTAGAACCAGCCTGGCTTCACAGTATTACAGGGGGGAAGCGATCATTATATACTTGAGAGTCGGGCAACGCATGTTGGCCGTGTGTGGTAGGAACCGTGTGTGGTAGGAAGCCTCATAGAACGCGGCTAAGACAAACATAATATCTTACACTGTAAATAGGTAAAATTCTAAGTAGATAATAATTTGCAAAAGTAGGGAACCAGATTCTCAAACGACCAGTATTTACACACAGCAGCACAAGTATAGGCAAGTCGCGCGTGAATTGAGTGATTGGCTCGAAGGAGAACTTGAAAATGGTGTATTAAACTGGCCGCGCGCCATACTAAAGGGTATAAAAGTATAAAAAGTGTTGTGTAGTAAGAAAAGTCTGTGTAGAATTGAAAAAGGATTGAATGTCTCTGGAACGGTCAGCAGCCCACGGGAGCACATAGATATGACTAAACGTGCTGTCTGTACTGCAGGATTGGCGCTGCTAACGTCTGATCGTGGTGCTGTTTTCCATCCATGTGAAACGCGCGATTGTTGAGCGAAGTCATCGACTTTTCTCGAAGAGGCGAGCGTGACGGCGTCAAACTATACTGAGAAGAAGCCAGTTTGCGCAAGGAAAACGTCGAGTTTGATGCACTGAGCAACGACCTTGACGAGTCATATGACGCAAGCGAGTTTGTCAGATTTGTGTATGAGCTCAGTAAGCGGTAGTAATGAGCTTTGGTGCTATTTTCTGCTTCCTGTATGCGACGGAGATCGTACTTGATATCAACCAAGAACGGCTGTAATACAATCACCAACTCTTGCTGAGTCACATTCAAGTCCCATTTCAAAAGCGCAATCAATTCACGCTCGGCCAGATTCACTTCCCGGTTCGTTAGAAGCCCATCTGTATATTTTGTCCACTGCTTATTCAAAGGACTTGAATCATTTAGTGTTTTAGCACTAATGATAAGCGCAGCTATAAAAATACGGTGGCGCGTGGTTTCCATGCCGACAGCATTGCCTGGCAAAATATTTCTCAACCGGTTCAAGTATACGAGCGAGGTCATGAGCGTGGGCGTCTGCACATTAGAATAGTTTATTAAACGGCCAATAAATTTTTGGAGAGTCACGGTCTGCAGTGTAGGCGCCGCCAGATACTGGTCCATGCTGTCATACTGTTTTTTTGATGGTTTGACCTGGATGACAGATGATGTGGTGGCTGCCAAAACCTCGACCATGGTGTGTGACACCGGCTGGCGGGCGAAGATTTTGAGTGCTTCGTAATCAGACATTGTGATGTGTGATGTGTGTCTCCAGATGTGTTATTGATATTATGCGTAGAATAGAATGTGTGAGTTTTTTCAAAACGGCGCAAATGTGTTATCTTAGCCAGGTGAGAAGCGAGACCACAGTATATGCTTTGGAAAGATGGAGCGAGGGAGTAAAATATGCTAGCCTATTAAAAGAATGCTTGAATTGACTAGACAAATAAAACAAAACGTATTGTTCACCTTTGGAAAAAGACGGGCAGATTGAAAGCGATATATACTTGAAGACCCATATATTTCGTCAACGCGTGAACCTGTGTAATGTCTGCAAATGCGTTGATTTTTTTTTAAAAAAAAATTTTCGCAGGGGGTGCGATTCGCGTCTTGCAATGGCTTCTCACCGATCGCGACGCGTCTTGCGCATTCTTCGCATGTGCATAGCCTCAACTTCTAGGGGTAGTGCAGGGTTTGGTTACACTCCTTTCATTTTAATGACAAGCCCAAGGGCAGATGGGCAAGTGTAGCAATTCTGCAGGAATTAGGGGGTTGGAAGGGACAAGGCGGAACATGCTTACAATTCATGACGTATACAAAATAAAATCATCTACTTCTTCTACCGTGTTGCATCTTTCTGACTAGATCCATTGCCCATTCTATAATCTTGACTCTACGTATTTGATAAGGGTTTTTTAAAGTTCGACCAGGTGTAGTTTTCTTTATTTAGATATTTGCGATGCTCCGGTACACACCTGAAACTTTAAAGTTCGCAAAGCGTGTTTATGTAAATAAGACACTTCGTGACTTCGTGCATGATGTGACACCTGCAGTATTTCCCTCAGCGATTTTTTTTGTTTTTGTTTTCCTCATTGACACGCGATTCACGCCTCTCAATGTGCCTGCTCGGCACATGTGTGTTGATAACAATGAGCAATTTCTTCACGTGTATGCTTTTACAGGAGGTGTTTTTCGGAAGACAAAACTAAAAATAGCCGCAAGCTTGAATTTTCTTTTGAATTTTCCTATACAAATCAGAAACGTATACGGTACTGATACTTGAGCTCATACTTTCGGAATTTTCTATAGTTCCTTATGATTTTTGATAATCAATGTGTGAAGACTCGATTCTATTGCCTCAATTCAAGTTTTAACGTGAAGGGGTAAGCCTCATGAAACGTGCCTGTGATAAAGCGGTTTTCGCAACTCTACTAAAAAAAATTTGATTGCTTAGGGAAGCCTAATGGCGTGGTGTTTCAAGTTGGGCAACCTATGTTTGTCCAACAAACACTTACTGTACGACCCTCCAAAACTAGCCTCGCAATGCTCACTTGCATGAAGCAGGCTATTTATAACGCCAGCACAACCTTCGTATACTTTATGTGGTCAGGGTTCCAAAAGCGTTGTAGTGCACCTCGTGTTCTTGAAAACTCTGTCCAGTCGTTGACCCAGAATCTAAATCTAGCGAAGACGTAAAGTTTTACACTGGTTACCTCATCATTAAAGTTGTCAAAAATGAAACTGCAAAAACATAAGTATTCTAATTCTCTTCGGAGTGAAACGCATGGGTTGTGTAAAACTTACAATCAAACTGATCTGCTATTTTATCATTACGGCGCGGGCTTTCAGAATCTTCATAAATAGGCTCAAGTTTGCCCTGAACATCATATTTGGGAGCTGATGTCAAAATGTCCATAAAGAACCGCCTTCACTCGACGTATCGGGTATTTTCCATATCCTGTAGTGGGACGCCGACTCCGGTACATCTAAGCAGCGACAGAGTCTGGGTAGTAGAAGAAGGCCAAGGCCACAATCAAATAAGTGCTCAAAAGCATGGCTCCCTCCAACCAATTGGACTCACCGTCAAGTATTACCAAGTTTGTGATGAAAACGGAGACAAACATGATAGCGGTCTCAAACGTAGAGAAGTACAACGACATAGGCACGTCGATCGCCCATCCCGTGATAACCATGAAAGGAGTAACGAAAAGGGCAATCTGAAGCGAGGATCCTACTGCGACACCAATGGCCAAGTCCATCTTGTCCTTCATCGCGACGATGATAGCAGTAGCGTGCTCCGCAGCGTTGCCAACAATTGGAATAACAATCAAACCGATGAATGTCTTCGACAAACCTGACAGCTCGACAATGTCGTCAATAGAGCCCACCAAGTAGTCTGCACAGAAAGACACCAACACAGTGGCGACAACCAACACCGAAAGCGAACCAATCACGGACAAATGCTCGGTCTCTGCGTGATCCTCACCAACGGGAACGGATGTGGTAATAATGGCCTCATCTTCGCTAGACTGCTCCTCAAATAACGCCTTATGCGTCTTTAATTGAAACACGAGGTACAAGATGTAAAGCACGAGCAAAATTACCGCCACACCGCGTGACAAGCTGAGAATCTTGTAGTCCAGGTCCAAGTTGGGGTCTGGAAAGACTGCGCCATCCTTCAGTTTCGGCATGGCTGCGTGGAACGCTGCAGGGACCAATAACCCAGCGGTTGCCAAAGCCATAAGCGACGACATTGTTTGAGCAACAGTTTGATTGAACGTTTGCTGAACACGCGTGATACCACCAGCAACGAAACAGCAGCCCAATACTAACAACAAGTTGGATAATATCAGGCCGAGCATCAGCGCCTGCACAATCCTCACCTGATTGTTCTTCAATGCGATAATCAGCACAATGAGTTCGACAGCGTTTCCAAAAGTGGCATTCAAAAGCCCGCCAATGGTCTGGCCGGTATGCTCGGCGAGCTCCTCAGTTGCAAACGCGAGAATCGAGGCTAGTGGCACAATCGCAAAGAAATTGACCCAGAAAATCGCGTTCAGGCCCCAGTCCAAAATACCCGCCAAGAGGCCCAACGGCACAAATATTAAGAGGTAATTCACAGGCGACAGCTTCAATGTGAGCTTCGTGCCTGTGAGAAGCAGCAATAACATCGAAGACGACCCGCGGGACTTGCGGCCCAAAAGGGGCAAACGGTCAGACATTTCCAAGTATCAATTAGGAAGAGAATGAAGGCGTTTGGATGTGAAGTGTGTGTTTGAGGCGCTTCTTTAGTGATGCTTGCGCCCCTGATGTGTGCAGGCGCGACGCATCACGCGCAATTATGGCTGCAACTATGATGGCTCGTTGGTCAAGGTGTTTATTCGATAACTAGCCAGTGGCACTGCTGAGAAAACAACGACAAAAGAAAAAGAAGAAGCGCAAGAAGAGGCAAAGCCATTTTTGTTTGTGCGGGTGATTTTTTTTTTTTTTGTTTTGTATTAGTGCGTGGTGGGCTCAAAAGTATTTGCTTTATTTGATACCCTAGAAGTGGTTGGCTCACACACGTGCTATCGATACCAGCCCTGGAACATGTGCATCTTTCATGTTTTCTGCCTGTATTGAATTTGCGGAAGAGGATAAGAGATCTTCAAAAAATAATTCCAACTGTTTCCAATTGCGAAGGCTCACTCGGTCTCCGGCTTCGAAGGGTATCTGTGGAATGTTCTGACTACCCTCGGTAAGAGTTTATTGAGCGTGAAACATGAAGAGCATGGTATCCCTTAACCCCCAGATTAGTTACGTGATGTCACATAGCCAAAAGATGATTGAAATCAATATACTTGCATTTGAGACCATGAATTGTCCGAAATATAGGTTTGGATTTGCTTGTTCGGGAAAACAGGTTGCTTGAAGCTTATATCTCGTTATGACAACGCGCGTGTTCGCTAAAACATGCCCATTGTGTATGAAGTAGCGACCATTGTCAGTATCACATGTAATTCTTTTGTTCTGCCGGATGTCCTATTTGAGAGACAAAACAAACGAAAACAACGGGTCGTGTAATGAGAGAGGATTCTGGAGCAAACCTGAGGTTTAAGTGCCTGCCTGCTGTATTATTCAAGATGATCTCAGCCTCAATCACATTTGAAGATCACAAGCTTATATGTTCTTCCGAGTGTGTGAAATTAGTGATTATAATTCAGCATCGTCAATATCTATATACAAAAAAAGAAACATTTAACTGCACTGGAAATTCTTGGAATTCAACATACACTGAACTCCCCTGGATCCCCAACTTCAAATAGAAGGCTGTAATCCTGAATAGTCAAAAGATGTACACGCCAGTCTTTTTGATACAGAACAGCAGAAGACATTGGTTTCTTAAGATGGAGATGAAATGATACTTGAGGACAAAGAATCTGCCCATATGGCTGAAAAGGTATGTGGGCTGTTCTGGCTTATATAACATTTGATATGACCACCGTATGACTTGTTTACTGGGAGACATTGTAAAGAAAACCCGTGAATGTTTTCTGATTATTTTCAAAACCCGGTTCAGTTGTTGTTCTGGCACCAAACATGTACTCCCTTAAAGACATCTCTACTTCTACCCGAAATATGTGATCCACATAAGTCTTATTGTATCATCACAAAACTGTACGAATCAACAAACCCAGGATCTATACATCGAAATTTAATCATAACAAATACTCGATTGACACAAGGTGACAGCAATGCCACATATGAGCCATTTCTATAAACCAACTCATTCTTCTACCACTTTTCTCACTGCATCAATTCCTTCCATAAGTAAGGTGTGAACACTACTACGGCAGTGTAAAATGCATCAAACGCCTCAAGAAGCGCTAAGGGGAACCCAAGCACGCCCCTGGCGGCAAAGTTCACGTATATCGCATAGAATGCAACAGAAAAGAAATGGTTGAACAAAAGCATGGGGAAGGGCAACATTCCAGAGAGCAAACCCATGGGCCCGTCCACACAGTCCCCGCCAAACATGAAGTACTTGAAACACCCACGCTGAAGAATCTGGAGGCCCCTTGTGTCGGCTGCAAATAGGGAATAAAGTGCGATCGAGAGCACGTTAATCACGGCATCGAGGTTTTTTCTCTTTCGGTGGAATAACTGAAGTTTCTGTGTAACCAACTTATGATCTCCCAAATCAACACCGTGTAAGAGTCTTGCCATGAGCGCAGTATCATTGAGACCCACCGTCATGCCACCGCCAGTAAGCGGGTGACGCATATTCAAGGCATCTCCCAACACGATAAATCCCTCCTGATGGCCCTGTTTGACAGCACTCAAGTACTGATTAGGCATGGCGCGGAACTGCCGCAGGGCGATTGCCGCTTTGAAACTGGGGTGTAGTTCCTCGGGGACGTTTGGTAACACCTGTTCTTTCAAATAGTCGATAAAATCGTTGTTGCTCAGCGAGGGTGGCTTCGTGGCCCTGTAAGCGCATAACATGCGTGTCTCATCATCCGACACTTGGTAGACCAACACCGGCGCGTGGTCGCCCAAAATCACGTGTCCGCGGTTAGGCGCCGGAAGCTTGGCGTGGTGCAATGCTAGCCCGACAAAATACGAGCCCACCTTGGGAGCAGCGCTCTTGTGTTCCTTTCTAAATTTCGAGTAGATCCCGTCACATGCAAACGTGACTTTGGCGCGGACTTCCTGCGTTCCCTCGGCGGTTTTCACCATCACACCGAGGACTTTCAGCGGGCTATTTTCGTCTCTGATCAAAGCCGTAGCGGTGCCTTCAATCCAAGACACATTGGGTTCTTTTCTGACGATATCACGAAGATTCTGGAGAAATTTCCCGTGCGTCAACGACACGCCACGAACATTCTCATCGGCGTCCCACTCCGCCGTACTGAGGGCCGGGTCATCCCCGCGCAATTTATCGTTGTCTCCAAAAACACAGTCAGGAACAGGAACTTCTGGGTTCGTCTTCTGGCACGTCTGTTTACTAGCATAATCTATCTCCAAAGATGTGTCGTGGTACTTAATGTAATAACCCCTCACGTGCCTGGCGCTGATACCATTTAATGCCTGGATCATGCCTAGTTCCTTTAAAGCCTTAACTCCAGCGGGCTGCATCAATTCGCCCACGATTCTGTCCGGTTCGGACCAATCTCGCTCGATAATCATGACTCTCTGGCCCTGGCGCGCCAACGCCGTGGCCAAGGCGGGACCGACCACCCCTGCGCCGATCACAATAGCGTCTAGCTTAGACATCACGGGTGAAATTGTTTAAAACTGCTTTTCTATAATGTTTTTGAGTACTTTTTGGGTCTTAGGGCCAGCTTTAAATCTGGCTTCTATGGTCCAGTGCGTGGCGAGAACGTGCGATGCTGATGCTAATGCACTGCGAACTTTTGGCAAATGTCCTCTTATTCTTTCGGGTAAGGACTTGTGGATAGTGTCTTTTCTTGCGGCTAATTGTTCTTTCGCGTCCTGAAAAAGAAGAGATTTGTTTGCAGACTGGTTTTATGTGATTGCTTTTTGGTGAATTCGACTCAGAGTTCATGCACGTGTTTACACATATACATATACACACTGGAAATAGCACCACCGGACTTGTTTTTCGTATAGCGCGGCCCGGTCGTACACCATCGATATAAATGGCCTGATCAGCTGATAAAATTTGCATTTTGTGAATTCTTGCATGCTGGCGTTTTAGTGATGTCTGTGTTTACATACACGGTATTCAGGCACAGACGTGTAAGCGGGTGCATTTGTTTATCTTTGCTCATCTCGTTTACGGTGTATGTCGTTTGGCATGTGATTATTCCGCCACAGCTACTACTGGCCGCACCAGGCCAATTAGATCTTTTCTTATTAAATGCTTTCCAGTATTCAGGTGTCATAAAAGTTGGCAGATTTTTTTTAATTTTTTCTTTTAATTTTTTTTTATGTTTTTTTCGGTTGATACATTCAATTTCCTTTCCTTCGGGATACGCCTTTGGCATTGTTTATGGCGAGATATTCAGTTTTGAGAAATGTCTGTTTTTTATTTTGTTCAAAAGAATGGTATAGCTGGGTAAGCTATGTGTTGTAACCTGGCGAATACAGAAATATAAGTAGTCAGTTATCAGTGTCTTATAGTGCCCTATGAAAGTGCACTAAAACTTTTAGACAATATTGCAATATTCATCTCTGTTTGAATCGAAATCATGGTCTAGCCAAGCCGAAAGATATCAACGCATGGCATGGCAGGGTTTTAAATAAATTCATGTAAGGTTTTGTGGAGAGCTAGGTCAGATGTTTCAAGCAAAAATAAAAATAGAATACAAAAAAACGATTCCGGTACGGGGAATTGAACCCCGATCTCGACGGTGAGAGCGTCGTGTGCTAACCATTACACCATACCGGATAATACAAGGTTATTTAATGTAACTTGTCCGGGCTGGAAGTTTACGAGGGTCGTAGACGGAGATCGTAAGACTGGGAGCTTTACTACACTGAGGTGATTGATAAAGCGAGTTATGTGCTTGGGGGCTTTAGTCTCACTGATGGTATCAAAAGATGGCCTCTCAATCATCGTTGAGAGTCCTGCTAACACTTTATATAACCAGCTACCGAGCCGAGGATCTAGCAAACAAGAACTAGGTTGCTACTCTTGCTTGCGCATGCTATCAGCCACGGATCCTCATATTGCTATCGTTATCGGATCCGGACTTGCATGGCCTATCGGCCGCTCCATATAGCTATCTTGCATATGGCTCATGTAGCTCATGCACTCAGCTCCGTCCAAAAGTCACGTGAAACGAAGGTTCGGGTTGTTACACAACATGTTGCTGTGGGCCTTTCCCTTTATGTAACAGTTGCATAAATGTTTCCAGGTTGCCCCAGTTCATACTATGACTGATATGTGTGTAATATGCGCACGTGTCCTCTGCAGAAAGGTCCATGATATTTCTTCAGGATCACTCTAAGAGAGGTTGAAGTAATTAGATCCAAGTCCTGAAGATTGGAACAAGGAAGAAGCATGCTTTTCTACAAGATCCTTCTGGAAGCTTATTTCGAGCATCATCCATAGAGCTCGCTTTATTTGTATTCGCCTACAACGGGTGACAAATAAGCTAGTAGGGCCATATCAAAGGGGTTTCATCAAAGACAGACGGATAAACCAGAACACAATGGAGTTCTTTACCTTGATAGACTTGGTATGTGAACAGAGAGATGAAACGTATGACTCGAAGTATCAGGCTGTTTTAATGGCGGATTTCACAAAGGCATTCGACAGAATCTCGCATGAATATATGCAAGCTGTATTGAAGAAGCTTGGAATAGGAGATGCCATGGTGCGCTTCAGAGAAACGATCTTTTTTTTGAAAATGCACAGTGAACAACAGCATTTCCACGGAGGAGGCGGTGAACCACCCGGCTTGGTCGGGCAAGGGCACCGACCCCCTCAACCTGATGAAAATCGAGAAGTTAATCATTATTCAGCGTCCCAAGATATCGCGAACTCTACAGGGGTCGACGAATCTGGACCCGATGCCGTTGCTGAACTCTCACCCAGGCCAAGATCTTGGGCTGAAATTTTATCGCAGAGTATCTCTTGTACCCAGAGGGTATACGGAGGGGCAAACAATAGTGAGGAGATCGATATGGAAAGCGACGATTCGTATAATCGTCAATCTGACGACTCTGAGGAGTTGATCGACGAAGAAAATCCTGCAGGTAACTCAAACAACGAAAACACGACAGATGGCACCAATTTGAACAAAAAATCACAAAAATCACAAAAATGTCAAAAACATCTCAAAAATGCCCAAAAAATTTTCACAATGAC
>JAKTUB010000449.1:0-19531 GCA_030556465.1 Metschnikowia picachoensis | reverse complement strand
AATCTTCAGGCTGAAGAAAACATCTTGTCACGAATTGACGAATGAGCCCGTAGGGGTCAAACCCCACGTTCAAGACCATGAGTTGACCCTTCACTCTCGGCGCATCCTTTATGGAAAACCAATCCGTATCTCTTCCCTCCAGAGAGAAATCAGTTTCTTTCAAAATTTGTGCCATTGTGTCATTTATGGCATCCGCATTGACATGTTTTTTTTTTTTTAAAGAATCATCATAACATGTATGTCCTCATGGAGGTCAAATTCCTCCCTCAACTCGGCCGATGTATTCGGCTGTCTGCTCATTGGAAAATGGATTCGATGCTCCACTATATGTGCCGTTGGAATCAACCTCAAAGCACCCATAAGCTTGGATTGCTCCTCAACAGCCAGCAACAGCTCATTCAAAATAGAAGTCAATCTCGTCTTTTCAACCACTATTTCTTTAGTTGGAATCATTTCATTCGCAGCTTTGCCTTGAGCTCTTCCAATTTCTCTTCTGTGTTCCTGATTGTGTGTGATACTATTTGGAATATTGTTTCTTCCTTCTTTAAACGTGCTGCACACCATTCTTTCAATATGGTTATGATTGACTCTTTGCTCAACTCATTTGGATTTTCCAATTTCATCTTGAGCGAGTTCTTGTTCTCAAAATAGTTGTTGAGGACTCTGACACGCAATTCTGGTGTCAACAGTTTCATCAACCTGTCAATGCCACTACGCTGGTAGCCGCTGCCTGGACCTTGCATCGTGTCCTTTACTCCCTTGTAAAGAAAATCGGCTTCTTTCCGCATCTCGTCCTCTACCTCCCGGAGATATGCCTCGCCTTCGTCATCAGTTTGATTTTTTTTGGAGGTTTTATAGGTTTTATATTGTTTTTGGGTTTTTGGATTTATGGCATCGGCGTAAGACATTTTCTTAGTGCCAGGTGTGTTTTCGTTATGTGCAGGATCACGAGTTTTGTCGCTCAACAACCCGGCACCTCCTAAATTTTTCGAGTCTGATTCTGAACCACCACTCGATGATTCTTCCATGGAAGAGTCGCTGGACTCACTGCCAACGTAGTCTTCATCACTTGAGTCATCCATCTGGTCCGGATCCTTCGAGTTTACCAGAATATCCTTAAGAATATCCTGCGAAGACTCGGAAGGGGGCTCAGGGGCTGACTGGGAAACACTCGCCAAGCATGCTTGGGAACTCGCTGAAACGGGGTCTGGGAGATCAGGTGGGCCGTGCCGACCACTGGGGCCGGTCAGAGGGTCCACACCCCCTGGAATATGTCGAATTCGGTCCGACATTTTTTTTTTTTTTTTTCATCTTAGCACGTGATACTTGTCACTTGACCAGGCCAACAGCTTGCCTGGTTTCATCCATGACGAGTATTTGTTACGTAAAGGACCGCCATGCGTGTCCGGACCGGGCCAGGGCTACATCCGTACCTCCACGCGCCCCGTCGCGCGCACTTCTCGAATTTTCTGAGGTTCGGCATTCGCCACACGTACAGGAACCCGCGCCAGATATAAGTGTTAAGCACCCACCCACACCATGTATGACTGATTTATATTGTATACAGTATAATACGTCTTCGGCTGTGGTGAGTCCTTCTGTGCACACTATTCCTGTAAATAACGTAGCACTGCATATTAGATGCTTGCCTCCTGCTCCCACTGTGAAAATTTTTCACAGTGGAAGATCTGGACACATCTTCTGTTTTGATCTCTGTACTTGAAGACTTAGACACACCAGCTCTTATATCTAATCTGGTATACGATATCTCTAAAGGATTCGTCACTTGTCATTATGTCTGAGAGCAACCTTTCTCCAGTGCTAGATGTGTCAAGCATTGCTCCTCTGGAGCATGCTTTCCTAGCCCCTACTGGAAGCCCTTCTAATGAAGGATGCCTAGGTGACTCTTCTCTGAGGAGTCCTTGCCTGGATGAACACCAATGCCTGGGTGATTCTTCTCTGAAGAGTCCTTGCCTGGATGAACACCACTGCCTAGGTGATTCTTCTCTGAAGAGTCCTTGCCTGGATGTCTTTGCTCTCGATGGTTCTTGTATGAGTGAGTTCCTGATCTTTCCAACAGAGAGTCAGTCTTACATAGAAATGCATGCTACTCCGGACTTCCCGAAGTATGAGGCTTCTATACCGTCTGATCTCGCACAGCTACAATAAGTACGCCCTGGTCCGCGCACTCGTACATAGAGAAGGGCTAACCCTTTACATACGCTTAACTCCGACAGATTAGGCCACCACTGCTGAACTGTCGTTAAACCTGTTGCTGATACTTTCGTAAAGCCATCAAATCATACTTCTACCTCTGCCTGGGCCTTTCTCCCACAGTATTATGCAATGGTACTCTGGCCGAGTGGTCTAAGGCGCCAGGGTAAGGTTACCTTACCAAACTTTCCTGGTCTCTTCGGAGGCACGAGTTCGAACCTCGTGGGTATCATATTTTTGATTTCGTGCGCTGGATGTTCTGCAAGCAATCACGCCAACTTGACTCCACAAAATACCGGCCAGATCCCCACAATTTACCAGAATTCTTCTCCAAGGTAGGACTGTGTGATCCAAGCAGAATGATCAGCAAGTGGGTTTTTTATGCCCTGCCCGCTACAACATTAAGTTACCATCATCGAGATCTTTCACTTTTTTCTTTCAGCAACAAACATATTATTGTTGCATTCTCGAATCAATTTATGGTCGACGATAAGGCTCCACAGCATGAGATATACCAAACTCAACAGGCCGCGGCTACGTTCAGTACTGTTTCTCTCAGAGACTCATGCGACCTATCAAGCTCAGTAGACCATTCAACATAACAAGAGGTGTTCACTACGGCGCACATTGCTCGCGGGCTCGAAATTTCCAGGGCGCCTTGTTCGTAAAGACAAACAGATTTTTTTGGAGCTTCAATGGAAATACCAAAGCGGAAGCACACACAAGTCTTCTTTCGGCGAGAGCTTTCTGAGCAAGTCTAGGAGTCTAAACGGCAGAATGAGAGGAAAACACTTCCCGTGTGAGAATGTCCTTTGGACGGAGAAGGACCCCATTTAAGGTATGAAAATGTTGAATTTTGACCACTAGCCTATCTAGGGGGCAGGTCCGATTTTAAAAAGGCCCTTACAGCTCTGAACAAATATGGCATTTGTTTCATTTATCACATCGAAAATCCGATGCAGAAACGAAAAACATAGCTTCTCACCGAAGCAAATGCCTTTTCATGGGCTGTGGCTATAATAGCCAGAAAAATCCAATATATAAAATTCACATTTTACGTCACGTTGTTTGACGACAAAACCGACAAAAGTGCGAAAAAAAATCGCCAATACGAATTTGTTCCTTCCACTGCACATGTATCTTTGCTGCTATGAGTCACCTCCAGGTCTTGAACTATTGCATTTCATCGAAAACTCCACAGTAGGTGGGAAGAACGTATTTGCCGATTCGTCTCTTACTGCTTTAGTTGTGAAATCAGGCGACCTTGAAGCTAACGAAGCATTAAAGACCAGTGTTGTATCGTACAGCAGAATACGACGTACATGACGTATATCCGATCCTGTACGACGTGTACGATAGTACGATGAATTCGATGGAATACGAAAGTCGTGTTTTTACCAATGTTTTGGGGGATGAATCGGCATCATTTCGATGAACTCCAGAAATATAAGCTATTCAAAGTCTATTTTTTGATCTCTTTCGACAGTATGGAAAGTTGTTTTGAAAGTAGTCTCGCTGAAGCATGTCAACTTAAATAACGCTAAGGTCCACAGCAGCCGCTTCTTTGCCTTCGCTTGTCCTCGCTGCATCACGTGAATCTCCATCCATTTCTTTATTCATCTCTTCATCTCTACATCCATCTCTTCATCCAGCTCATCCAGCTCATCCAGCTCATCCAGCTCACCCAGCTCATCCAGCTCATCCAGCTCATCCAGCTCGCCCCCGCCGTTAGAGCTTGAAGGAGTTCCCTTCGAGCCCGGTAATGTTTGTCTGAACTTGAGAAACACCAATATCTTCACCGTTCCCTGGAGCATAAGAATTCTCTTCTTTGTTACAGCGTCCTTCTTGTGGAAGAAACTCCGCGGGCGCGGACACATCTGGTATGAGCAAGTAATATCTTGCCATATCATAAGGAGCGGGTGACGTGCCTTTATGAGCTTAATACAACTCGATAACACTCTTGTGGCGCCTATCTCCATTTAAAGGAAGGTAAAATCCCATCTCATTCCCGTCAGTGACACACAGTTTGTCGTCACTAAAATTTGTCAAAGTGACGTGTATCTCCTCAGAAGAGGAAGACAAGTCCTCACCCCAATCTTTGAAACGATTAAAGCTTCGGAGCTCTGCATTATTTTGCAGATTCCCTCTTATAATAATAGCCAGCCTCTTTGGAACGTTCTTCGGATCAAGTAATGACCGCAGTCGAGATAATTCGTCTAAAATGTTCAAGCTTCATTTGAGGATCAAGAACGGCAGGGAGTCGAAGATATGAAGTCCGGCCGCTACCGGCAGTGTGCACAGGATAGTACCAATGAACCTTTCGGTAAGCCTTCCGGATCTCTTGAGCTAGGTATGAATTCAATACTTTGAGCTCGGCCCCTAGTTTGTTCAAAACATTGTCAATGTAAGGCAGATTTGAATGAATAGTTGCTCCTTTGGTGCGACGATAAAGCTATAGATTTCCCCAACGCAATTAGGGTACAGCAGGGGTATCAACATCGATAGTGTCAGCTGGTGATCTGGATTTTGATGAGGAATCAACTGAGAACGTCAATAAATGTGGATTTCGAAAGACGCCACGTCACAATAAGGCGTCATTCAGCGAGTGCAGCAGCAGTGCACGAGACATTTCCAGCAAACGTGGGGCGATCATGCTATATCCGAGAACGAGGATGATATATTTTTTCTTACTATAACCACCGAAGAGACAAAATCGCCCAAGAATACTCACTTACCCTGTATGATACGATGAGCCTTCGTTTTCGTACTTTCGTACAGCCCCGAATACGACGATGTACGATAAGTTCGCAACACTGCTAAAGACAATATGTTGCAGAATAGGCCTTGAGCGTCGAGTATCACGTGACCATACTGTCTATAAGAGATCCTCGATGCTGTGCTGGTTACCAAGATCCTTTTCCTCCTCGGTCAACTGACGAGGATCTACAAGGGTGGCTTGGTAAGTCCTAATGAGGATGGTTAAATCACTCAAGCATAACACAGCCTTACCACACAATGGGTTTATGTGAAACTCAGAGTGGGGTTATCTGAAACAATGGATCTCGCTGAATGCTCAATACGGAACTTGGGGTTGCTCCGATGTCTCAGTCCTTATAAAAGACTGAGGTTTTCCACATGGTGCACTTAGTTGAAAAGCTAACCAACCTTTTAACTAATCGTTCACCAATCCTTTAAACACTTATAATATACAAAGTTAGATGAAGGCTGATCCATACCATTCAACCGAACTAACTTAACATGTAAGTTCCTGCACCTTTCCACTGAGCAACTTAATGTTGGATTATATGCAACACCGTGTCAAATGCGGTTACACTGGTGTCGATACAAAGTGAGACGATAATTGGAAAGTGCTTCGGCCCTTGTAACTTTTTAGGACCTAATGCACTTGTGGGTATTATCTATACTATTTTAAGCTCAAAGTAAAAGAAAAAGACGTTCCCACTTTTCCGCGGTGAAAAGATTTTCACTGCGCGACTGCTGGCTCAGCGGGTCGTGTCCATACTCCATTTAATCCTGTACCTGTGACCCGAAAAACCAACACTTAATATGCAAGCAAAAGGGATACTCCTGCGGAGAATTCATTAACACGAAGATGTTAATATTCACAACACAATACCCATCACTTTTCATTACAAGAATAACAATGAGTATTACTACTGTCTTCGCCCATTGGTCGTCGAGGAACCGTATCTCAAAGATCCTTAGACGGGCAAAGCATTGCTCAAGGCGGTGAACTACTCGCCACCATTTCAAGGGCCACTTGAGATAAACATCACTTCCAACGAAAACACAAAGCATTTCAATGACTTCATCAGAGGCGTACTTGCGTTTGGAGATCCTACAAATGCCCGAGCGAATCGGTGCACTGTGAAATCCTCGGAAAGTATCTGTATCCTGTTCGACAATAAGAGAGTGCAGGCTTTCAGGAGGTATGGAGACTAACTGGTCTGCAACGAGACCGTGAAGCCGGCGCTCGCAGTGAGAAATTTTCACCGAGCCAAGAGAGAAAATAGTGTTTTCTTCTTCATCACTAAAACTAAAAGTACATAAAGCTCATACAGAGGTGCATTAGGTCGAATACTACCAGACCGAAGCACCTTCCAAATATTGTCCCCAAATTGTAAATACCTGTGTGCGGCACATCTGACACAGTGTTGCATAATATCCAACAAAGAGTGTTTCATTCTAGGTTGGGTTTCACTGATTGCAATGGTGGCGATCCCTGGTTGATGGGGGTATTATGTTGATGGAGACAGCTACCGATCCAAATTGCGTATAAACCTATTATGAACTCGAAAATTAAAAGCCACATTAAAAAATTAATTGATAATATCCAGGGCCTGTAGATAGTCGGCATCTTTATTCTCTGATTTGTAAAAGTAAGTCGGGCGTTTGATTTGACGTAAAATCCGAGTAATTTCTTAGCTGTATGTTTATCAGAGACAGCTTTCCTTGATAGCGAAAAAGGTATGCGGGAAGGCTGAAAATGGACAAGTATTTTATTTCTTGGCAATATGTATATGATCTTCCGTTCTTTACACTGTTTTTCCTCCGCGATTCTCTATCTCAGACGGGGTCGCTACTGATTCCGTTTTGCTCCAAGCACATCTATGAGCTATCTAAGGTTCGCCGAACGGAAGAAAGCATGATCAAGCTAAAATTTGTGGCCAGCTCTTCCAGTCCTCGTCTTGTCACTAACAAGCGACTTGAAAGTTTGTTTGAAACCATTGCAAAGCCTCATCATGTTAGGATATGAAAAACCCTTCAATACGAAGCCATTGACCTCTGTTTTCACATGCCATGTAGTGATGGGGGTATTCACATTCACTTTGAACAACAACAAAAACCACCCTGGGGCTTTGTGGTCGTAACAGAACACATAAGCACTGTTCTTCGGGTTGGCTCTTGTGTACGATTCTAACCACTCGTGCACCTCTGCCAAGGCGCCTTCACGGAATTTGGGATGACGGCACATTTCCGTGACATGTTTTGCAATTGCTTGAACGTGCTGGAATATAAGTTGATCCAAGTCAGCATACTTCTTGCGATCAACGACGTAGTCTCGGCCCGTATTGTGAGTCACTTCTTCAACACTCAAGTGCTGGAACAAGTTATTGGCAACCTTCCACGTAATTGTTAGAAAGTTGACACCTCTAGATGATGGTCTGATGACACAGTCACCAACCGATTGGGGTGCCAAATACTCCTCGGCCTGCTTGTGGTTGAAATTGTGAAACAAAGGATGCTGCACATTTCTGGTCTTCGCCAATTTCGCGTACTCACTTGCCCTTTCTTTATCCTTGTCCGCGTTTTCTGCCACGAAGTCCCACTTGCTTGCGTCCTTGTAGAATTTGGGAACCGAAGCTTTTTGAAGGTCCTCCGGAAGGGTACTGAAGGTTGCGGTGAACTGCTCGTAACTTACATCCAAGACCACCACCTGTATCACTTGTCCCTGGTCATAGTTAGCTTTGCGTACGATGTGACCTTCCTCGATAGTGCCTGTGATATTGGATGTGGTTGATACCCTCAAAAACTTCACGTGGCCAGTTTCCTCACGGAAGTTCTTTCCCACCCTGTTGATAGTCACAGGAGTGATGGAGCCCCTGGCGAAGCTTTCCAGAGTTTCACCAGTCAACATACGGAAAACCTCAGCATTTTCCATAAGATGGAACGATCTTCTGAGCTCCTCATAGTTGTTGACAAGCTCTTCTTTGATGCTCTGTAGCGTTGCGTATTTCTTCTTACCGAAGGTGGACTCGAGCTCCTTACCGAAAGCAGTCAAGTTTAGATCGTCCACCTTGCTGACACCCTCCTGCATCAACTGATATATTATACCACCTTGTTCTTCGACGTGCGCCATATCTTCTTCATCCAAATCAAGAGCATCTGCAGCCATCTTACGTGCCAAGCTATAGTCCTCTGGATGGATTCTCGTGGCATCCAACAATTCAATCGATGAATCACGAACAGTGACTCCCTCATCAAAAGGAATGTTCAAAAACGAGGAGCAATTGAAAAAAATGTTTGCGGTGGAGAGCTCATTCTCGATGAGATCACTGCGATTCACCAATGTTCCCAATTTGGCAGTGATGTTCCTGAGTAGTCCGGAAGCTTTTCGAGGACCCAATCCAGACACGTATTGCAACAATTGAGCTGCGTAAGAGTCTCGGAGGGCCTCGTTAATCTCCACTCCCACCATGTTCACAATGTCCACAAAGACGGTTTCATAGACATCTCTCACCACATCATTAGAGATATATATCTGATGTTCGTAAAACACGAGCGACAAAATATCATCTCCCAAGGAAACGTATTCCAACAATGGACTTTGGACGTAACGAGCCAATCCAACACAATACTTCACCAATGTTGGTTTGTCAGAGAGCTCTATCGATGCTCTCTCCGAGTTTTGATAAAGGCGTGCGGTCTCGTCTTGGCCCCAAATGACAGGAATAAGCTGCGGGTTAGTGCCTTCAGGCAAGTCATCAACATTCACAAACATGCTATTGCTCGAGACAAAATTACTCACGATATCAAAGAGCTTCTTCGTGTTTGCGCTGAATCCGGAGACAACAATCACATCGGGGATGTTGTTTCGAAGGTTGCGCTCGATAAATACCTTTAATTGGCCTGCAAATTTTTCCTCGCTCTCTCTGTCTCTGGAAGGGTTGTTGTCTGATTTGAAGAATTCACTAATTTTGCCCGTGTCTCTTACGAACGCTCCCACGACGGCGCTGTCGAAATCACCTTTACCGAATGACAATGCCAAAACATTGGGTTTCGTGCCCTTGTCATAGCCGTATGGTGTGAATGGCGCTTGGTCAACTTTTGTCAAAAATCTAGCCCTGAGCTCGGCGGCAATAAGTCTCTCACATTCACGGCGCATGTCTTCCTTTGTATTTAGGGCTACCATGTTGGTAAGTCTTTTAAACGCAAGGTTTAAAGAGAACTCTCTTTCCTTGTTCCAGAGTTCTGCGATCTCGGATGTGCCATCAGACTTCAAACAATTGAAAATGGACTGGAACCAGTGGTCGCTGTCACTGGTGGTCACGTTAACAATGATAAGTCCCTTGGCCTCTGCCTCCAACATTCTCAAGAACATATCAGGCGTGCTCACCAAGTCAGTAGGCGTACGATTCATGGCGTACTTTATGTCCGCATAAACACTGTGATTGTCAATCAAGTTGCGCCCCTTATCAGTAAGATTTACACTAACAAAAGCAAATTTCTTGTAGACCTGTCTGATCTCATGTCTGATTTTCGGGTTGTGAAAGATCTCCTCGGCAAACGTCTTTCTCACGGCGTTCAAGCCGTTCTTAGGGTCTTTGAAAAGAATCTCATCGTCCTCAACAAGTCTGCCAAGCATGTCCTCTGGCGACTCGAGGGCGTCATCAGTCGCATGAATCCTGTAAGGTACTTCATAATTTTTCGTCGACTGATCCTGTACATTCTCGCCAAACTCCTTAGACGTGATACCGAAAGCTTGGACCGCGTCGTAAAGCACGTTTTCTCTTATTCTCTCGAAAATGGCATACTTCGAGTGTTTTTTAGTGAATTTTTTCTCCTCTTCACCCTCTTCAACTGACTCGGGCTCTTTCGAATCACTGATCCTCTTCAATTCGGCAGAGTATGTGAAGTTAATATAATCCTGGATATCTTGCACAGATACCATTGAATCTAGCAAGCTCACATCCCTCAATAGGTCGTCATCCACATTCAACTGCGACACTATTCTGTCAGTGTTCAATTTTTTCTCATAAAGTGAGTGATACTCAATATCGAGCTGGACAATTCTCCACAAGTCGTCCTCGAACAAAAGCTTGTGTACCTTGTTTTTCACTAACCCCTCGGGCGACGTCACTTCTTCGGTATGGATGAGGAAATCACGGCGGTGCGTCCAGATGAAAGGTACCTCCCAGTTGTTCTTTGAGATAAATTCAATCACTTTGCCAACGGCTTCAGCAAACGGCACGCGCAAAGTGTCGTCCAAGGAGCTTTTTTTCTCGGTGAATAGTATACCGCTGATCCAAGCCTTCTCTCTCTGGAGCTCGGCGCCTTCTAAGTCCATGTAATTTAAGGTGGCGCGGTATTTTTGGAATCGCTCGGGGACATCGATAATTCGAATCAAGTTGTCCTCCTCGGTGAGCATTCTGTCCTTTAACTCAGCATGCTCAAAGACCTCATCCAACGCAGTTGGCTCTTCATTGTTGTTGCCGTCATCCTCGATCTCCTGTGCCTCCAAGGCCCACTCATACTCTGCGCCGTTGCCGAATACCTCGAACAATTGCTGCAAACTTTCTCTGTCGACGTTTGACAATTTTGATGTGTCCAATTTGGGGCCCTTCCGCTTTGCCTTCTCGCGACGCTGTTGAGCTTTATGCGCACGGGCCTCCTCCTCGTCGGAAAACTCGTCCTCTTCGATGAAATCCTCGAACTCATCCAAGATGTTACGTTCGTCAACGGGCTCTTGGTCTTCTTCACGAAGAACGTCTTCTCCTTGTGCTTCATCGTCAGAAAAGAAGTCATTAAGCCCACCTTGCGTGCGACGCGAGGCACCTTCGGAACTGACATCGGAATCTTCGCCATCGCCTGGCGAGGCACGCTTAAGACGCTTAAATTTCGAGCCACTAGCTGGCTTGGGTTTGGCACCGGAATTTTCGCGCAAAAGCTCCAAGTCATCCTCGTCCAAGCCGTCGTTTTCTTCATCTTGGCTTCTCTCGCGTTCCTTTCTCTTCTTATGCTTTCTCCTGATTTTCTTTGATGACAATGTTTCTTCGTCGTCATCGTCGACAATGAACCCTTCTCGCACTTTTTGAATCGCTTCCTCGTCATTATCCTCGTCTTCGTCCTCCTCGGACGAATCGTCCATTACATCGTCTCCGCTTTCAGACGAGTTATTTTCACGATCGGAGGCCACACCTGTGCGGATCTCATCCTCCTCAATTTCTTTAGACATTTGAATAAGGGGCTGACAGGATTCGAGGGCTGTTGGGCGATATATCGTGGGCACCTCTGACTGCTTGTTGACGGTGGAAAAAATTACCTAATAATTGTTTTTCTCTCCATTCTTAGAGGTGCACGGATCTTTATTTGCGCGCTGTCCATACGGATTGGTCCGGCTTTCAGTCTACGGGACGACCTTTCACAAAGAGTATTAAAGGCTTTGTCAAATGATTCTAAAGCAACACTATACTTGCGTTTATGAAAAGGCACTTTAATGCCTCATTTCGCCTGACACGAAATAATGATTGAGTACGCATTCGAGTTTGCGTGGTCTCCCCCTTGGCGTCAGTCAAATTCACCGCAAATGAAGGGCGTGTTGATACTGCCAGATGTACGGGTGTTTCGGACTAACCGCTCGCCCTATCAACTAGTGAAGGCCGCGGTAGTGGTGGTTTGGTTGTATGCATGGATCTGGAATAAGGTCGTAGACTTACTCCTAAGGTAGATCCAGTATAAGTCTAGCATCTTCATCATATCCAGGGGCACAGCCTTTCCTTTATACTTGACTACTATTTGTGAGAGACTACAGGTCAGTGTTGGGAGAATCGATTTTTTCGTGGTGTTGCACGTGGGTGCGTAACGACGCACATAAATTTCTGCCGCACTTTCTTATGATTACGTATCACGCTTCAGAATATCTTTTAGCACTTGCCACGGCATTGGTTTTCCTTCTCTCACTTGGTTCAATTAAACCTGACCTATTTCATGTTTTGCACAGCTGTATTCTTTTTTGCTTTTCTGGATAGTCGACAGTGAATCTTTCCAGAGAAGTTTGAAATGTTTAGAGGATAAATTGACTCACTTAGTCACTCGTTTTGCGGTCCGCTCGGATCCTGAAAACGCCTTTTGAGGAAAAATAAAACATGTTTAGTTTTGTGATTGTTTGGACGAAAACCCCTTTAATCTCAATCTCGAAGAGTGGAACTTTAGAAACAGCAACAATCTTCTTGCAGTTACTTTGCATTATTTCGGTGATGCGCATGATCTCAAGTACTATGCCATTGGGTTCGAAGGGTTGAATGTATGGTGAGACGCTTTGCAAGTGCCCCGATAATCTTCTGAAGGAGCACGGTATAAACTATCGTATACGCTCGATCACCATGGACGACGCTCGGCACATAAACGTCTCTAAAAGCTCGCCATTGACTTAGTTGGTGATGAGATTCAATTTTCAAGAGCCTTGCATTTTTTTCAATTTAATGACGCGGGGTATCATACCTACACGTTCTTCAGAGCAAATAGAGCAAGGCTTTTCGAGAGGGGCTCATATTTTGGGTGAAAATCCTGATACTGCGGACTTAGTACCCAGTTGAAAGTCTTAACCCTTAGTGCATCACAAAGACCGAAATAATTTGCTCCGTTCATAAATCGAACTGTGCGAGAGCCTTCTTAGCCATTCCGGTTGTATCAGTGCTTTCTGAGACTCTCATTCTACGGGTACTCGATAGCTTGACAGGGAAGAGAAATCTGTTGCTCCCAAGCACGATCAAAATGCTGACTATCTTGAAGTCTAAAGCTGTCAGGACGGACTAGTCGAATATCTCGGACCTGAAGAATGGGTTCGAAAAGGTCAATCTTAGGGACGAGTTTATCGGTGGGAAATCAATGATGCATCTGATGACGGTGTAGCCACCGTGTCAGGAATAAGCCTGGACAAAAATGATTGTGCGTGAATTAATAGAATCGGTTCAAGATAACGAATTGATCATTGAGCTAAAAGTAGGAAAACACAGAATAAAAACTTGATGAGAATGTGATGAGTGCGCCCGAAGAGGGGAAAAACTGACTACCCCCACCCTTTACCAGGGCGGCCGGGTTGATATACAGTATTTTCGGAAAACAACGGAAAGAAAATCGCTAGCTTGGTCCACGCCGAGATTCTTTTAGTTCCCGCAATGGTAATTGTCCGCGCAGCGACAAGAACGTCCACATCACCTAAATTGTTGTTAAAAAGCAAAATGTCTTTACGAGATAGTTTTACCTATCTTGCAGTTTGTTGTGACTAAACATAGTGAAATACCTTTTGCACGAGAATTTATGTCGCATCAATTGATCAATTATCGTTGAGTGGCAAATATCGCTAATTGCATTATTTGACTACAACACTTATGCATTGCCTTTACGAAATACCTTTCTTCATCCGAATGATCTTGAAATAGAAGTTTTACCTTCGAAAAGACCATAGCCCACAGATCAAGGAAGAGAGCCTGTCTTCATCTCAAAGTCCAGAGCGACAAGTTACTCATTGTCCGTTGAGTGTTGAAAGTGTCAGTCTTAAGCCAATGTCCATCACTAGAAAATTGGGTCTATCGAATTGTCGACGAAATGTCCCGAAGGAGAAGCAACATTTAAGTCTAGACTTTCATTAGTTATGACTCTTATTCAGCGAGCGTATTTTAAGACTGTCATTCGAAATGCGTCAATTAACTTGTTTTGTTCCTCAGGCGAGTGGATTACAAAAGCCCACGGCCTGTTCAGCACTTATATAATACGGCATTTTGTCGACATTTCGACAGACATTTTCGCCAGTGGGACGACTAAGTGTTGTAGCCAAATTGCGCAATTAGCAATAGATAGATTGATACCTGAGTATTCCGTGATGCTCAATTTTCTAACATGCTATTTTTAAAATACCACACTGCCCCCATTGTTCAGAACGCGGATAGCAGGTTGCTGTTGGGTTTTAGAGGGGGGAGGTACAGGTAACGCAGATGGTTGGGGCACGACTGGCGAGAGTGCGCGACCACTGTGAGAAAAATTTACACCTCAGCGGAAGAAAAGATCTTCTTTTATAAACGTCAGATAGACTATATAATACAGATACGTGGACGTAAACCCAGATTATATCGGGTTGAACCACTATAAAACACAGTTCCCCATAAACTGTAATCGCCTGTGTGCTAGCGCATTTAACACGGTGTTGCATATAATCCAATAGTTGCACGTTACCAACTGGAAATGTATAGCACAACACCACGACATCCCGAAAATTCTAGTCAATCCATGAAGAAGGACATGTCCTGGCAGTGTCTAGTCGTTACGTGTGCAGTGTGCCTAGTTTGAGTCGACCCTCCAAATACCTCTTCCTTCAATGGGCGTCGGAAGCGTTTAGCCGCGCTCACACCTCATATTTCCATGTATGAGTTAGCGCACCCTGTGCCATAATAATTCCCGTAGTTGGCCTCGACCAGATAATTCGTGTTATCGACGTCCACAATCATATCGTCGTCCTCGCCTGTACACTGCATCATGAAGCTCTTCTTTGTCGGGCTAGTCACGTCAAAGTCCTCCATACCGATGTCACTTGTGACACAAGAAACGCGGTCCCAGTATCTATAGCTACTTTCCCTTTTTAGTTCCTCCTCTTCCGTAATTTCGCGAAGCTTCTTACTATTCAAACATCTGTCTCGTTTGTGCCGCAATCTTTGCGCCTCAATCGCGTTTTCACCTAGCACTATATTGAGCAAGTCGGTATACGCGAAAGCGACACTTGGGTCATTTGTGAGCGCAATAATACCGGCAAAATTTTTGAATGGCTTTATGTATCGTAGTCCCTTCGTTCTGCCATTGTATTCGCGCACAAAATTGTTAAAAAGTCTTCTCAACCATCTCTGAAAATGCCTGATTACGATTGCGAAAGGGTGAACTTGGTGTGAAATCGCAAGCCCTTGTAAAATGCGATCTTTGTATGACTCTGCCATTTTCTCCAGGATGACGCTATTCAAGTCGGTTGCTCTGTGTTTGTTTGTCGGTGTTTCTGCTTGGCCTAGTAGTGGATTGATCTCCAACGCCTGCAGTTGGTTTGAGGAGACTGGGCCATTGTGGAGGGAGAGGTTCTCGAAGAAGAATTCTAGTCTCACCCTCTTTGCAGGCCTGAGAGATGCATCAATATCTGTATTTAGCCTATGCTTTCTGCTTATATAAAGATATTTTGGATTGGACATGTATGTTTAGTCTCTGAGCTATCGATATGGTGCTGATTTATCAATCTCGGCATAGATCTTTCTAGAACCCCTCAATCGTGCAGGCTCGGCCCAACATCCGGAGGGATCTCTTAAAACAATTACAATTATATTAGCCAAATTATCGAGCATTTGAGTTTTCTGTGTAACACGCCTAATATTTTGGTCCAAGGGACTAGCTCAAACAGATATTACATATTAGCATCCTAGTGTGTAATTTCTGTTAATATCAGCTGAGAGAAGCAGGTCCTCGCGCGACGCCACAGGAGCAAATGATCGCGAGGTTCGATCTTAACGCAGACCTTAACGTAGCGTGATGACCAAGACCAAAAAAGAGATATATAATACAAAGCGGTTCAATTCAAAATGACTACAATAGATCCTGTCTACTGAGTTAAAGTTACATTCAGGAAGATGTGTGGCTTATGACCTCTTTAGCATCATCTGGAAGAAACTCTTTGCTGAATTTCAGACCAGTCTTTTCTGAAATGAGCTCTGTGCACAACTGATCATAATAGCATTTCAATTTCCTCAAGTCGTTAATGGACATCGACTCAAACTCTGTGTAATGAAATTTTGTGAGTTCTCCAAATGATGCACTGAACATGGAGCCCTCATTATAATTGGACTCCAGCGTGTTAAAGCACTTTGAGGAAATGCTGGTGTTAGACCGATGTCTGACAGATGTCTCATCAGGGGGATTCTCTGGTATATTACAAAACCATTTCTCCATTGTTTGCAAGCTCGATGAGCGTGGTCCCAATATGTTTCGACCGACATAACCAGCATCCTCAAGAGGATCCTCGATCGAGTGTAATGAGGACAGGGAAGCTTGAACAGCGCGCGAAAAGTTTTCTGTGGCGACTGTGCTAGCAGACGAGCCTGTTGCGGTATTTGCCGCAGAGCTTATTTTTGTCATGAGCTCCGTCATTCCGTTAGAAAATCTACTGGATAAATTAGCTCTTCTTATTGCTGCGGCTTGCGAACTACCGGAATGTTCGAGTGACCCTGACTTGGCATGACTCATCTTTGGTGACAATTTATCAAAAAGAGACTGCGATCTTTTGCTCCGATTTGGCTCTGGTGTACGATCCAACATTGCGACTGTATCTTGCAGATCTTCTGTATCAGACTCAATAGGCTTCACTTGCAAATGCGAAACCAGACCAATTTTCTCAAAGATATTTTTAACTCGGCTTAAGCCAAAGGACTCTGCCTGACCACTCAATTGCTCAAGAGATGTCTCGAAGTCTGCTGGGAAAGAAGATGGCTCTTTTTTAGGAAAAGGATCTGTCGTCTTCACACCTGAATTTGACCTCGACCGATTGACACTTCGAGAAACTGCACTGGTAATTGTTTCAAAAAGGGAGCTCGAGCGCGATCTTCTCATATCATCGAACTCATCCTCGAGTAATTCGCTCAAATCCTTAGAGTTTATTACTTCTAGGCCCTCATACTTCTTTTTTATGACCTCATGCAAAGAAAGGTTGAAAGTTTCATTTTCGAGCACAGCAGAAGGAATTGTGAAACCTTTGGGAGCGATGTCCGAAATCGGTGTATTCAGAAGAAAATAGAGTACCGCCTCGCAATTAGTGAGACAAAATTGCAATTCACCCGTATTCAAGTACTTGCTCTGAATAAAGTTGATCAACGCCTCATCTGATGAAAATTCGGTCAGTTCATTCTCGAATTCATCACTCGCAAGTTTCGCATTCTCATCAAGATTTAACAATTCGGCGAGGCTCCTGCTTTGAAAATTCATGGACGAGCTATTCTTGTTGCTTGGATTGTATGAAGAAAAAGAGGTAGTAAGCGTGAGTCTCGAAGTGTCAACCTGATGCGGATCTAACGGTTTCCAAAAGTTTTTGACGAATGTGAAATGAAGATATAGACCGTTCTCGACCTCACACGGAAAGTGATTGACAAGAACATAGATAAAAGCGGGTATCAATACATCATTACTCAATTTAGAGTGGTCGTTATCGTTGCAGGATGCACAAATGTCGAGAATGATTTTCTGAATATGAACAACTATGCTTAGTTTTGATGAGGGTGTTTGGGCTTGAATGAGTTGTGAAAAGGCGAGTTTTAAATCTGCCAAATGATCATTCTTTTCGTTTTCCAATGACCTTAAGGCTTTTTGGAGAACAGAAGACTCTGATTGATTTTCGGACTCGAGAAAACATTGAATTGGGAGCCTCAACTGGCGAAGAATATTGATTTTCTCAGACAACAATTTTTGGAAGTGAATGTCACGCAGGTCAAACTTAAAAACCTTCTCATATAATGATGTCAAATCACTTGAGCTTGAAGAGGCGAATAACTTGGAATGAGCAAGCTCGATAGTCTTCAAAATCGTGAGAAACTTGTAAAACCCAAACACGCGTAGTTGGAAGCGAGCCTCTGGGTCAGATCTCTTCAAAAGCTTCACTGACGACGACGAGTAGTTGGCGATAGCGTTCAAGTAATCGAACTGTTTCGGCTCCAGCTTGAAGATATGTGACCTCTTGAGGAGCTGTCTTTTGTTGGTGTTCAGTTGAGTATATATGTGAAACACTAGCGAGTTAAGATCTTCGTAGAATGCATCAAATAGCTTCTTGAGTTCTATCAAAGTGAGTGGGCTCTGATAGCGAGGCTCTTTCAAATACCCAACGAAAGCCAACACCAATGCATCGACTTTTGGGTGTAGATCTTTTTCAGTATTTTCATCGACTTCTGCGATCAAATCCTTTAACAAGGTCGTAAGTGGCATGATATAATTGAATGGAATAAGGTGCGTTGGCCTTCTGTGAGTGCTGGAATTACTCAGCCTTTAGTTTGTGCGTTCGGATGCTTTCTGCGTGAAAAACAAGGGGGAACCAGAATTCTGCGGAGAGGTCAGCGCCTCAAAATTGAGATATAAAAAAACAGAACCAGAGGACTAGAATAAAACCTCTCGATATGTGAAGCCGGGGCTCTCAGGGATTGTCCATAAAGCAACAATAAAGTCTAACGACGAGGAATATTTCGAATTGTGATGAAGTATGGTTCATTAGCAGAGAGCACTGGTGTGGTACTCGCGTCTATGCGAGCGAGCCTGGCCCGGTTGCCCCTGCGGCAGCAGGGCCAGGACTGGGCTGTGCGAGCTTCGCTGTGCGAGCAGGTGAAGAACGACTCACGCCATTGATGTGCAGTATTTTCAGAAAACAACGGAAAAAAATTCGCTAGCTTGGTCCATACCGAATTCTTTTTGTTCCCGCAATTATAAATGTCCACGCAGAGATAAGAACGTCTACATAACCTAAATTGTTGTTAAAATGCAAAATGTCTCTACGGGGTATATATACCTATCTTACGATTTGGTGTGACTATACATGGTCGGATACCTTTTGCACGAGATTTTACGTCGCATCAATCTAGCAATTATCGTTAAGTGGTAAATATCGCCAATTGCGCCATTTGGGTACAACACTTAGTCGCCTCACTAGCGAAAACGTCTGTCGAAATGTATGTCAAAATGTCAACAAAATGCCGCATTAAGTAAGTGCTTAACAGGCCGTGGGCTTTTGTAATTCACTCGCCTGGGGAACAAAACAAGTTAATTGCAGCAATTCCAATGACAGTCTTAAAATACGCTCGCTGAATAAGAGTCATAACTAATGGAAGTCTAGACTTCAATGTTGCTTCTCCTTCGGGACATTTCGTCGCCAATCCGATAGACCCGCTTTTCAAGTGATGGACATTGGCTTTAAGACTATCAATTTCAACAGTCAACTGACAATGAGTAACTTGTCGCTCTGGACTTAGTGATGAAAATAGGCTTATTTCCTCGATCTGTGAGCTATGGTCTTTTCGAAGGTAAAATTTCTTTTTGAAAATCATTCGGATGAAGAAAGACATGAGTCTTCGTGAAGATAATGCATAAGTGTTGTAGTCAAAGAATGTAATCAGCGATATTTGCCACTCAACGATAATTGATCAATTGATATGACATAAAATGTCGTGCAACGGGTATTCCACTATGTATAGTCACAACAAACTACAAGATAGGTAAAATTATCTCGCAAAGACATTTTGCATTTTAACAACAGTTTAGGTTATGTGGACGTGCTCGTCGCCGCGCGGTCATTTACCATTGTGGGAATGTTGACACAGCATATCTCGCGCCAGTGGCTATCCTGTATATAGGAAGGACCGCACCCACGGGAGTGAAAAATTTTCACGCGGGAACCCATGGTTGCTTTCCTTCTTCACCGAATAATACGATTACGAGCGGGGCTGAGAGATAGTCCCGGATACTCAAGTATACTAAAAGGCCATTTGTATAGGAACTGGCATTTGGTGTTTCAACA
>JAKTUB010000448.1:0-19602 GCA_030556465.1 Metschnikowia picachoensis | reverse complement strand
CCGAAGTTTAGCTTCTTCAACTCCTAACACACAAAACTGACAAATATTAGCTTTGCTGCAGGTTAACCTTGTAGTTGGCTTAGTGACATGTATGTAAACCATTTCGGTAGACAGTTAGCTCAACTCTTAATCTTGCATATCCAACAACTGCTATCATCGGCGTATCCTGTTGATCAACTCAGGGTGATGCTTTGGAAACAAGTCTTTTTGTCAAATCTATAGCAGAAGTGGTTATCATAAAAGAGATCGCTCTATCCTGATGTATAATCATCAAGCATTTCAGACAATATCATGACTTTAGCATTCGAGTTTCACAGTGTACCAATTTTAGCGGAAGTTCTTGGGGATTGCAATTAAGGCTGTGTAATAGAAACTCTTGGATTGCCGGTAAGACACTTGAAAGTGGCTTTCCATCCAGGATAAGATCTTCCGATCTATAAAACAACACTTAACAATCGCTGTTGGCAATCTTGAAGTTATTACTCAATCTCTTGATCAACTGCCAGCCAAATGTGGAATCTAGAGAGTAGTCTCCAGTCCAATTTGGCACTTGCTATATCAGAGTTATCTCTGAAGTAGAATCAACACCTTCACCACGCTCTAGATAAACTATAAGCAAGTCACCTTAGTCTTGCCAAATTCTTATCGTATCTAATTTGGGCGTAGCTCAGAAAGGACTGTGCTTTGAACCATATACTCGACTAGGCATGAAGCGTAATTTGATCGGCATCTAGACTCTCGCACTCTTCTGAAAGAGATATAACTTATAGCGCATCTGACTTGATAGTCACGTTTTGAAAGCTTTCGTCAACTTGACGTATTGAGCAGCATTGCGATGCATACTTTATACCGGAAGAAACGCCAGTCAATTCTTGCTCTTGTCTTCTCTCTTCACGAATAAGAGAGTTCAAGCTCTCATCTAACTTTGTACGGTCAGCAGCATCCGAATGCATGCTTTTGTTGAACGATTCTTTAGTTGATACGTAGCCTTCAATGATGTAATTTCGAACTCATCAGCATGTAAAGATTTCAATCGCAAACATGAAGCTATCATCGATTCTTCGTAGTTTCGTAGATTATCATACGATAGATCAATTAATTCAAAAGCTTTTCTCGTACTTTTTGGACGTGATTAACCTCAAGCATACGTCATCTCTTGAAGACAAGTTGACCCTTCAAAGTTACGGATGACATCGCCAATCAACTAAGCAACCACATTCTTTTCTTAGGACAAACCGTTAAGTGAAGTCAGTGCAATGTGTCATATCTTGTTTGTATCGAGATCTTTGACGCTTATCAGCGATTTGACGGTCTGCCTCAAAGCTCAGTTAGTCGACTTCCATTAGTAATGACTCTCATTCAGCGAGCATCTTCTAAGACTGTCGATCAAATTGCTTCATTTAACTGTTTTGTTCTTCAGACGAGTGGATTACAAAAGCACATTGCCTGTTCAGCATTTACGTATTGTGGCATTTTGTCGACGTTTCGACATACATTTCGACAGACATTTTTCCCAGTGGCACGACTAGGTGTTGTAGCCAAATGGCGCAATTAGCAATATTTGCCACTTAACGATAATTGATAGATTGATGCGACGTAAAATTTCGTGCAAAGGGCATTTCACTATCTATATTCACAACAAACTGCAAGATAGGTAAAACTATCTCGTAAAGACGTTTTGCATTTTAACAACAATTCAGGTTATGTGGTTGTTCTTGTCGCTGCGCAGACATTCACCATTGCGGGAACAAAAAGAATTTCGGCGTGGACCAAGTTAGCGATTTTTCTTCCGTTGTTTTCTGGAAATACTCTACACTGTATGCAAAGTTGTAAACAGTACAGTCACGTGTGGTGGGTTGGTACTTAACACATTGAGGCATCAGTACCGGAGGTCAGATTTCAATACTTTGCTCGAAAAGCCAAAGCAGCGTTATCAAGAATAAATCATGTAAATCTCGGAGCATCAAATGCATTTCTAGGCCTAAAGTACTAGATAAGAGAGAAATCGTAAGCTGGTCTGTCACAACATCATACCTCTATTCAAACAGCACACCGCACGTGACTTTTAGTCCACGTGACTGTTCACCCCGTCTTATTCAGAGTATTGTTATTTTTCCATGTCCGAAGCAATTCGCTTGCCTCTTCAGTATCGTCATTCTCAACATGTTGTGGACCCAGCAATTTATAGTGCGGGTTGTCTGTTTCCGAAGTGGGCCAGTCAAAGTCGTCCACAGCAAAAGAAGCCCGAGTCAATTCTGTTCCAGAAAAGCCAAAAAACGTCAAATTGTTGCTACCCTCGATAATCACCCGATCGTTGCTGATTTTTGCGAAAATCTGGCAGTTTTTCATACCGTGGATCCGGAGTTGGTGGCATTCTAGTATGAGAATCAGATCGCTCACATTGTGTAGAATAATAGGCCCATCACACCTCATAGCCACTTGACAAGTATCCAAATCCTGTGCATGTACCGACCACGGCGTTGAAGCTGCATCTGCACCAGCCAAAATGGTACTTTTGCCGATATTTTCTAAAAACACATGCAGCTTGGCGTGCTGTGCTCCCATCACAACGATTTCCCCGAACCTAGAACTTATTTTGAGAGGTTCATATTCCGTTGCTAAGTTTTCTGGTAAATCATTCTCCTTGGCGGCCCTGACGGGAGGAATAGGCGAGCCTTCAAAGGCAAACCGTTTCTTTGTATCGTATTCTGCACGCTCTATGGCCAGAAGAAGCTTTGCCATATGACTTTTCACCTGCCGTTTTTCATACAGTGTCACGTTTGCACCACTATTCAAACAATCAACATATTTCTGGTTGAGATCCAACACTTGGGTTTTAAATTCTGACACATCACTGGGGTTTTCACATTTCTGTAGCAACTCTAGACATTAGTATGAGACTCGATATTACCACGACCATTACTACCATTAGGGCAACAGAATTATAGAAAAATAGTGCTTCAAACCACTGAAACAGGCTCTTTTCACACATGGCCCCAAATGAATAAACGTACCCTTGTGGGCTGCTAGGATGGCGGAGATCGACATGGTTTCCTGGTACCCATAGATTGGTTGTTGAGTGTCGATGCTCTACACAGGCTACGCTCGGCTTGTATGCACTTACAATACGAAAAGCAAGGTATGATATCTTTTTTTTATGGGTTTCTATATAATGACGCCTCCAGCCTATTTGCGGAAGATCTTGGTTCTGCCAACAAGCTGGTCCGCAATCTGCCGCGTGTGTTGCCACGAAATCTTCTTGGGCATTCTCTTGCCCACCTCGGTCTCGTAATCGTACAATTGTCTGATAGACGTGAAACGTAAATGCGACGATTTCACACCCAATACGGCCGCCGTGGCGCCGCTGACCTTGTCATCAGCATTGAACTCCTCTGCGTTTCGGTACGCGGAGATATCGGCGCTGGAGTCTTCAATAAACTGTACCGCCTTCACCGCAAGCCTGCATGCACGCGTTCTGTCAATGGGCGACGGAAGACCACCCTGCTGCACATGGCCTGGGATTGCAGTTTTGATTTCGAACTCATCATTCAGCTCCAATTTCATGATGTCAGCAATCACCTGTGTGGACAACACCTTCGAGGCGTTGATGCTCTTCAAAATCAAACGGCCGCTCTTGGTTAAGTAGCCAGGGCTCACAGCAAACGATTCCGTCAACGATTTAATATCAAACTCAAGCTGGGCCAAGTCGATACCCTCTTCCGGCACATACGAGATCAGAGCGCCGCATGCTAACGCGGCATATGTAGCAATGTAACCTGAGTTGCCTCCTTGAACTTCAATAATGAACGCACGGTTACGCGTCGCAGACGCAGACTGCTTCACAATGTCACAGTATTCCATCAACGAGTTCAAACACGTGTCGGCGCCCAAAGAGTACTCTGTGCCGGGCACATTGTTAGAGATTGTAGCGGGCACCAAAACCATGGGGATGCGGAAGCTGGGGTACATGGTACGTGCACGTTCCAACTGGTGCAAGGATTCAAACGCTTCAAATCCACCCACCAAGATCAAACCGTCGAAAGCGTATTTCTCAAAGTAGTATGCAATCATGCCGAGATCAGTATCTTCCGGTGTTTTTCTGTTTGTACCAATTTCACAGCCACCTTTGGACATCCAGCCCTCAATTTGCAACCAGTCGATGGCTTGCACAGACTCGTGCCCGGCCAACCCGGAGAATCCGTTATGGATCGCGTACGGCATGTGACCGCGCGACATGCAGTAAGTGGCCATGGAATAGATAGCCGGGTTCATGCCACCGGCAGGAGCGCCGATGGTGATAATGGCAATACGCTTGCGCTTTTCGACAGGAAGCGTGGGCTTGTCGTGATTGGCCGAGTTGATCGCCATGAAGTTGTGCAAAAAGTCAGAGAAGTCAGTGTCACGCAAGCGCATGGCCTGCTCAAAGTTTTTGCTTTCAATGGCGTCTGCAACGGACTTCGTGATACGGACAGCATCGACCAATGATAATCTTACAACCTTATTCTCCTCAATACCAATCAATGTGGATGGCGTCTCTGGCGTCAGCTCCAATACAGCCTTCACGGCCTCGACACCTTGTAAAGTGGCCAAAATACGGTCGAACGCGACAGCAGTGCCACCTCTCTGCATGTGGCCCAAGGTGGTTACTCTGGTATCCAAGCCCAAACGGTCCACCAAAACGTCCTTGACGTCGTCGGCGGAAATGTGCTCTAAGTCACTGGTGATGGCACCTTCAGCGACGACAACAACCGTCTTTCTCTTACCACGAGCACGGTGCGTAGACACGATATTACACATCTGATCCTTCCAGTCTTTGCCGGACGAAGGCTTTTCCGGAATCAAGATATAGTCGGCACTGCAGGCAATCCCGGCCATTAAAGCCAACCATCCACAGTGGCGGCCCATCACCTCCACAACAAACGCGCGCGAGTGCGAATTGGCCGTGGCATCAATGTAGTCAATGGCCTTACAGATCCGGTCCAACGAAGAGAACGCACCGATCGTGGCGTCGGTGGTAGCCATGTCGTTATCGATCGACCCAACGGTACCACATATATTCAAATGTTTGTGCTTCTCAAATTGCTCAGCAGTAATGACATTGGTGTCCTTCAATTCCTGGATCAACGAGGGCCATTCCGAGCGGAAACGGTCGGCTCCAGTCAATGAACCGTCTCCGCCACAAACAATGAGAGCGTCGATTCCGGCATCGATCATGTGCTTGCACCCCTTCAAGCGTCCTGAGCGCTCCTTGAACGCCATACAGCGGGCGGTACCGATGTTAGTACCGCCATCGGAGAGGTATCCCTCGACGTCTTGCCACGACATTTCCTTGATATATTGAGGACCGCCTCTCACCAAACCCTCATAGCCCTCCATCACGGCAAAAGCCTTGCACCCACGGAAGATCGCCGCACGCACAACGGCGCGCACGCATGCGTTCATACCGGGGGCGTCACCGCCCGAGGTCATTACCGCAATGTTACGTTTCTGAGGCGTTGCATTCGTTTTCGACTCGGATACGGAGGTCGACATTGGTTCGGACACGCCCTCGTCGGGCTGTCTAAGTGGGGCAACCTTTGGGTTGAGCAGCATCAAGTTTTCGGAGCTGGTGAAGCCCATTATATGGCCCAAGGGGTCTATCACGTATGCCTCCATGGGGTACAATTCGTTGGGGAAAACCTGCACACACTCTCCAGACGCCCTAAGCGCCGAGATCAACAGGTTTAAGCTCGACACGGCGAAAGTCACGTGCGACCCGCGTGCTCTCCAGTCACTGGAGGAGGTTTCCGAGGTGAGTTTCTGCCTTTGAGCGGCGATCTCGTTGCCACAAGGGCTCTTTTCAGAGATCTCGACTTTCACACAAACGCCTGCTTCCGACGTCAATAACGCACGCGAGTCTTCCTTCTTTGCCACGGAAAACCCAACGAGATTTGAGTAAAATTCAACGGCTTGGCTGAAAAGTCCTTTCTCGGGCGCGTATAGCGTCACGGCAGAAGTGCCATTCACCAAAGCTGCCGACATGGTAGTAAAGTAGATACTATGGCAATTGGGTGTAGTATAAGCTGCAAGGTTATGTGAATACGAACCAATTCACAAAATCAACTGTTTGTAGGTAAAAAAGAATGCTGACGCAAATTAAAACGAAAACCGAAATGCGCAAAATTTGGTCTTGCCTTAGATTGCTTCGGGAATCGGAGTTATAAAGGCTGTTCCCATCCCGCGCCCATAAATACCTGCCTACAGTGTATGCGCGAACACCACCTGACCGGACCCCCATTTCCCGAAACCCCTGTAGCAGCATTTTTTTGCATTTGCCTCGGGAAAGATTTACTGGGTATGGTCTTGAGAGATTCAGGTACCTTGCCTGTTTCCAGAAACGATAATATGCGTGCTACTAATAAATGTTCCAATGGAGTTCCAGGAGTTTCATGACAATTTCAGGTCGAAAACATAATGTGCAGGACCGTTTTGCTTTGCTCGTGATTACGTCATTCGTCAGTATTATGCGCTTGGACAGTCGCGCAGTTGAAGCAGAGACTATCGAATATGTACGCCTAACGGCCCAGGCATCTTTGCAGCCAATTTTTTTTTTTTTTTTTTTGCTTGCTACATCTGATTAAGGACTGTAAGCCAGAATTACTTACCTAGTTCTCCACAAAACTATACCTGAATATATAAAAAACCCTAGTCAGCTTCGCTGCCTTGCCTTGCGTTGATATCTTGGCTTGGCTGTGTATACGAAATAATTAGGTTGTCATCGCCCTAGAGGCTGTACTTCCCCCACCTGTCGCTTCAACTCTCGCAACAGAAGGGTCAGTAATGCGAGCCCATCGGGTGATTCGCGCCGTCTTAAAGAGTACACTTTTTTGACGGTCTTCACAAACCAATTTAATTTTCTTAAGTTTTCCGATGTTGCGTTGACCGGCGCCAACATGGAGTTAAGGTGCTTTGGACCTTCGGGCCCTATATGTTGCCACCAATTGCTGGTGGTCTCGCACTTGTTATAAATGTGCACTAGTATGCTGTCTTTGGTGGTCTGCCTTAGACATAGATGACATCGTATCACTGACGTGTTGCCCACCACATCAAATAGTGGTACGCAGGACCCAGAATTAAAGAAGTGAAGGGCCGTGAGGTCGTGGCTGAGTAGCCACTCTTCTTTGTACAAGGCTTTCCAGAAATTTTCCCGTCTCTTGACCGATTGGACCTCCGGGCAAATCTCCTGAAACCGTCTGGGGGTAAGCGGTAGCAACTCGTCTTGTTTCTTCCGGCTCAAAGACTTATATTGAACCTAGCTGATCTTTTCCGCAACCGCACGGGGCAACTCTGAAGAGGATTGCGTTGCCCCACAAGCTGAAGAAAGAAATTCGGAAAGTTATGTGACCAGTTAAGGTCCAGGAAATCGACCTCAAGAAATTCTTCAACATAGCGATAGAGTACAAGAAGCTACACAGCGGTGCGAGAGAGAATTGCAGCAAACCCTGGCAATCTTGGATAGTGGGCTCAATAAGAGTCATTCATCCTCGTCCACTTTATTTCGAAATTCAAAATCCGTTGAAAGACAGAGAAAGTACCTTGAGGTGTTCAATTTTCACCAAAAGCTCATCTTCCAAGAGATGAGTAATCCACGGGCCAAACTGAGGTATTGATCTGAACTTGTATTCTGCAACACCTACATCTACGCTACACATATAGTAATTTTGACAAACACTACTTTCTATTCCATCTTTTTCGTCAAAATTTTATTCAAGCGTAGCATGGTCAACCATGTCCAGTGACGCGGCAACGCTATACCAGAGAGATGACTTTGAATAGGAAATAGCGGCTCAATTTGACGCACAAGTTATGTTTGGAAATCTTACATTTCGGGAAATTGTTTTTCGACCCGCATTAAAGCAGTACAGAATTGGCACCTCTCCATCTATAGAGCAGAAAAAGAAAGAAAAAAGTAATTACACACTTGGAATCGTAGCCTGATAATCTCTCTGGCCAAAATCCTTACGAACATGTTTTTAAGTAAAAAGAACTTGAGATAAAAGCTTGAAAGAAACTTCGAATAGTTCAAGACTCTCAAATTTGCTAAACGTTGCAGAGAACAAAAAAAAACTAAACCAATTCCATTTTTGAAGCTTAGGCGCTAGGATGATCTCTCACGTCATACAAAATCTTGGAGAGATGCTGAGACGAGAAGCTGTATTCACACTCAACTTAGGCCACAATGTTCCTGTTCATTCACTGTGAAGGCTGTAGCCAGCTACTTCTTCAGTCAATCCTCAATTCTGTGTCTCGTCATGAGATGACTGAACACGTCACTTTTTTGGGTAGAAAAATCACATAGTTTGCACCTATGAGGCTCAAAATGAATGTGCCTTTGCAAATGTTTCTTGTAGGCACCTTTATACGAAAACTTGCGGTTGCAAGTCTCACAATTATACCGTGGGTCGCTGGCGTACGCCCTTTCATGGGTAGTCAAGGCACTTTGGCTTTGATATCCGTTCCCGCCACTTTCGCTCAGTGGTTCCGCCGAAAACAGCATGAGTTGTTGGCCCCAAGATTTTGTTGGGCCTTGAGTGTGCGGATTCTCGAAATGAGTGCCGATTCGCTTCGGTGCTTCTTGGTCAAGAATCATTCTTCCACCGCGATCTTCATTTCTTTGTGCTGGAATATGATTGGGGAATTTCCTCTCATATTGAACGTATTCCAAAGATGCGTCTGTGGGGATCCGATCCTCGTCATAAGCGCATGCTTTTCTTTCGGACCTGATTTCGTCCCGCAATCTGTTTAGCGCAAGTGTTCTCTTGTCAATAGACTTTTCTCTGTAAGATGCAGTGCCGAGTTCATCCGCTGGCACATAATAGACATGCTCATGGTCATCCATTCCCACATGTTCCTTCTCCTTCCGGGCTGAACTGAGAGAACTTTCTGAGCCTTCGTTAAAAAGAATTTTACAATTGACCATCAGTTTGAAGACATTCTGGATGTGTCCACCCCGCTCTCCTTTTCTTTTTCCCTTCAGTGAACGCTTTGAGATCTTGTTATGAGACTCGTGTTTCCTATGACGGCGCTCACGCACATTCTCCGAAGATCCACTCTCTTTGCCGGCAATTTGTGGCTCAGGTATCATATTGATTGTCTTGGTTTGTCAAAACAATCATTCTTGTGTTAGAAATAGCTCAATTTATACACTACACAGGATAAGACAAGACAAATATGTTAGTTTCATCTCTTACAGAAGACAATGGCTCAATTGCTTTGTGAGATGAATTTGTTCAAGACAGCTTGATGCATATCCTTTAATCGTACGTCGCAAACAATATCTTCAGTCTGTTGCCAACTTGGGGACTTCAAACAATAGCATGCACTGATTTATTTCGCCCCTGAAACTGCATCGCTTTGAGCTTTTCGAAATCATGTATATCTTTCTCGTTCGTGATTTCGAGTGACGTGAGTAATTTTAACTAATGTATTTGCACATAAAATCTTCTTCAATTCTTCTTATTGCTTGGAACTTCCAAGTTTCGATTTGCGTATCTACTGATTTAAACCCGGATTCAAATCTACAATGACTCCCAATGCACCCGCATGCATACAATGACCCGTCTGTAGTCTCGGGGGTATGCATTCAGAAGTTTATCTGGAATGTCCAGTGATTCTGTCACGTGGCATGGCTGAGTTTAGCCAGCGCACGACAGTTGCGCGCTACAGAGTTTTTCATCTGTGAGATGGGGAGCTCCCCCTCTTCTTTTTTTCCTTTAAGGATCCTGAACCTAGTGTGATTCAGACATCCTAAGTATAGCATATATACTTGAATTTACTTGAACTATATCTGAAACACACTCATCTTGTCACTGTAGTGCTTGAAGACGTCACACGAGAGAAATCTCGGTCATTTTGAGCACTACATGCTTGAAAAGAACTTGAATATATGCATTTTCTCGATGAGCCATGCATTCATGTAAGCTCACAATAAAAAAATCATCACATACTCAAACGTGAAAGAAAATATAGTTTTTTACGCATATAACCATAGCAAATGAACCGTACCAAATAAACCACACCAAATAAACCATACCAAATAAACCATATCTAATCGAAAATAACATATCACATACTTGCAAAACAGGGGGTCTTAAGAAGTCCATATCAGACTGAAAATAGTCGAGCCCCGGAGTTTCGCAGCCGTAGCCGCAACCACGTTTTCCTCGAGCCTATTGCTGCAAGATACAACGCAAGTACTTCAGACCACACAAAAAAAAGACCGTTTTCAAGACTTTATCTTTTATTCCGTCACTTCACTCAAAATTTTATATATTCTTCATGAAAAACGGGCTCACAGAAACCTGTATATATCGGTCTGACGTCATCATAAGCTTGCTACTGTGCCCTTGCTTGCTGGACGGAAGGACGTGCGCGGGCCAGTGTTATTTATGGGTAAACACCCAGCAAGCACTGCCAAAAAATAAATTCAAGAAATAAAGCTATTTTCATTGAAAACTTGTCTCAAAAACAGTTCTCACGCTGAAAACTTTCAAAAAATTGCACACCCATTCGGGGTTGGTGTTCTTCCTAAACCGTTTCCGAGCCATGCACCATGCTGACACTTACGCGTACGCCCATACAACCTCCGTCAGTCCACGCGTAACCACAGGCCCGCGAAATTTTTCGCACCTCGACAGATCTGCTAAACGCTACCCAAAAGATCTCTAAACCCATCTTTAACCCTCTGCAACAAGCACTTTACATAGCAAGCATGTCGGAGACCCAGCACACGAGCGAGCTCTCGAAGATCGCGATCCCTACGCTCCCTTCCTTGGCGCCCGAAATGCCCAAACAACATGGCTTGTGGCTGTCAAACCCGGTCTTCTCCTACTTGAATGATGTCTACACCAACATCTCCGAGCACCGCAAACTGTTGGGCTTGACCAACCCGGGCACTCTTGAAAACTTGTCCAAGGAGGTGACACGTGACGTTTTCGTGAATCTCTACTTTTTCACGGGGTTGCGCGCCGACTTGAACAAGGCGTTCTCGCTCAACCCGGCGTTTCAGACCTCGCACACGTTGCTGATGGGCCTGAACGCGTTGCCGCCATATGCATTCAGCGCTTTGTACGCCAAGGAGGACTTCTTCGTGCAGGGTAACGTCGACAACGACTTGTCTTTCAGCGGGAAGGTCAACTACGGCTGGGACGCACATAACATCCTGAAACTCACCTTGCAGCTTGCTCATGGTCAGCCAGCGATGTGCCAGCTCGAGCAAGACTACCAGGGCAACGATTTCTCCGTGAACTTGAAGCTGTTGAACCCTTCTTTCATTAACGGTGGCTTTTCCGGTGTGGCCGTCGCCTCCTTGTTGCAATCCTTGACCCCTAAATTTGCCGTTGGTTTGGAGGCCATGTACTCGCGCCAGGCGGTCTCGCTTCCCCCTGACTCCGCTGTCAGCTACTTTGCCCGTTACAATGCCGGCAACTGGATCGCCACCGCACAGGTGCAGGCCCAGGGTGCATTGGTGGGTACTTTCTGGAGAAAGGTTTCCGACAAGGTTGAGGCTGGTTTGGAGACGCAATTGGCTGCTTCCGTGAGACCCGTGACTGACTCCTTGATGGGCACACCAATCGGCTACGAGCCCGTCGTCGAGGGCCAGACAACCCTTGGCGCAAAGTACGAGTACCGCCAGTCGGTGTTCCGTGGTCAGATCGATACCTTGGGTAAGGTGGGCGTGTTCATGGAGAAGCGCGTCTTGCCCACCGTCTCGATCTTGTTCGCGGGCGAGATTGACCACAGCAAGAACGCCTCAAGGTTGGGTGTCGGCTTGCAGTTTGAATCTGCGGGCAACGAGCAGTTGATGTTGATGCAGCAGGGCTTGGTTGACGCCAACGGCAACCCGGTCCCAGGCGCTCCTCAGTTGTAACCTTTGTGATGAACCCTGTATATACATGAAAGCACTTACATTAGATTTTGGCCTGTCGCCATGGATTTTCCAGCAATGCCTCTAAGTTTTTGTAGTTGTATTTTTTCCGTGTTTAAGTGTTTAATTTCGTGTTTCTCTGGGCATTTCAAGCTACAATTACCGGTGTCGAGAACAATTTGCTTTAAGTCCGTCTGGGTTGGCATCTTGAAGCAGCTATTGCAAATGACTGCCTCCATAAAATTGCTTACCATGACGGAAAACCTGCTTGAGACGCGCTTGAGACGCGAAGGAACGTGTTGCTTTTCATATATCACGCTTGAAAGATGTAGATTACTTCCCATCTGCACTAAATAAAGTTCAATCTGCCTCTCTGAGTTTTGCGATGTTTCATGATTCCAACCTGTATTCACGTTTCATTGCTTTTACAAGCGACTGGGCAACAGATACACACTTTCAGTAGGTAAGTCGAACCATGCCGCAGCACATCGCTTTCTACAAACTGATTTTTTCAAGGCGAGTTGTATCATGAGTCGCTTTTCCTCCAGTCCTTTCCACATTCAAGGCCCAAAATCATCAATCAAAAGTGTTCTGTATCTTTGCATGCACCAAAATTCTACCAGCCAAAAAGTCTTCTTAACCCTGTCGGTGCCGGTGGCGAGCACTTGTCCCTCTCGCTGAGTAGTTTGAAGACCTCAAGCGAGCTAAGCCCGTCGCCTTGGCCTCGTGTAGCACCCATATTTTTATTTGTGGTATTAAAGTTCACGTGCTTGCCGGGGTACACCTGACCTAAACCAGCACTTTTTGTTTGCGGTTTGATGGGCGGATTCGACTCTTTGCTTCTCAGAATCACAGGCGCGCTCGCTGTTGTGCCCTCGCTGCCGGCAATATGGGCGGGGCTATGCGCCGATATTTGGCGATAGATCTCACGATACGTCTCATTAAGGTTCTGTGAGTGCTCTCTTTGTGATGAGACATGGTTTTTGGGTGCCACGGAATACGTCAATTTGGAGCTATTCACTTTCGCGTTCATTTGGCCCGGTTCCATCCAGTTGGACGTTGACGAGTACAATTCGCTGATCGAAGATTGTCGAGAGCGGCCGCCTAGACTGTTATGGCGTGCCTTTTCGTATCGCGAAAGCGATGTGGCGGGTAGAATATCAATGTGCGGCCGGGCCCGAAGGGGGTGCTCCATGTCAGGTTCAGGATCGTACATCGCGCAAACGGTCTTTAGTGCAGACCGTGCCGTCGAACGCGCCGCCGAAACATGAGATGCAGCGGTCGATTGGGGGCGTGAAATACTGTGATGTATGGATTTTGTTACCAGCACAGTCTCTTCATACTCGTCTAGCAAGGAGTCCATCGACGACGTCTCTGAGCAGGCATCTTTGGCCGTGTGTGTCACGTGTTGTCCTCGAATTTGATGACTTGACCCGGGCATCTGCAAGCCGTCTATTTGGTCATGATAAAACGGGTTCGAATGGGCAAGCGGGCGTGTATGTACTAGCTTGTTCCTCCCAGCTTCATCTCGGAATTTGCGGTCCTCAAGCTTGACTTTCGCCATTCCGGATCTCACGGACTGTACAGAGTGTTTAATCGCTACCGGCAGCTCCCAGGATGGCAAGGGAACATCGGGCGGTGTAAAGGTATGCATATCCTTGTAAAGTCGAGTTTGTTGCGGCGATATCGGGGCTGATGGTGGCGACTCCGGAATATCGTTGAACAATGGCGTGTAATGTGCCAGTTTGTGCTCGAGCGTCTTCATGGGCAAGGGCTCTGTCACGTGGCCGGCACGTGCATCTCCGCTTTGCTCTATAGTCCCTGTGGGCTGCTCTACAACAGCCAAATTGGTGTATTTGACGACTTTCTGTAGTACCTGTTCCAAGTGCAGGAAAACAGCATCATCATTCGTGTCAATATTGATCTTCCAGTACCGCTGCGGGTTCACGAGCGGTAGCACAAACTCGCAGGGGCTTGTTCGTAGGATCTTGAGCCTCGGTAGGAGGGGGTACACAAAAGATTTCCCGCATGCCAAATAAGTGACGTCACCTCCATGTAACAGAAAGATTTCAAACTCACCGTGTGCCAAAAGCGTGCCTGGAGATGCCCGTAAGGGGCTATCTTGATGATGCTCATGATACAGCACTATAGTTGCCGCGGGCGCCATGAAAAGTGCAGCCTTTTCTTCCATGGATTGGCTAGCAAGCAAAAGAGAGTATTTTCCATCATCTGCATCTGCAGACACCGGTTTCGGCACGGGTTTCCGGTTCCGCTTGAATTCTTTGGCTTCGCTCACAAACAGCGGCTCGGCAATTAACTCATTGCTGTTTTTGTGGCGCAATAATGTCTGTTTCCTGGGGCTCATATGGCCCGAAACATGCGTATTCGTAAAAGGCCGCTCTGGGCGGCAAAGCTCGTCGGATGATGCCGCCAAAGCCGTAGTAGTCATTTTTGGGGGTTTGGGTGTATCCACAGCACTTCCAAGCCGCTTTACCTCTTGCTTGGCTTGTGAAGGTGTCTTTTTCAGGCGTCTTTTCTTTCGTTTCTCTGTTTTTCGTGGTGCTTTTCCCGTGATCGCTCGACAGACGTCTCCAGTCATGCTGTGGGATTCAAAATTTCACACTGGCCGTTTTCTGGCCGTTTGTCCATGGGAAATGAGAAAAGTGGATTTCAAGGCGCCGAAATTTCACGCTTTTTTATGCCTTGAATAGGTTATTACACTGGTCCAGAAAGACCGGGGTATGTGTACAGAACAGGTGCACGGGTTTTGTAGAGTCCTGGCCCCAGTTTAGTTTAACTTATCAGTCTACTGTCCGCCTGCTTGACTTGGCGCATGCTTTTCGCACCCACACAGGTGGGCGCCGGTGAGCACTGAGTTGTCTGATAAAGCCATTTTCGTGCTCTTTTTTTTGCCTTGTTCTACATTCAAAGTAAACTTTTCTTGTTTTGAATTGGTTTACCAGAAAATGTACACAAATCTACTTTTACTGAAGATCGGATTTGTATCAGTGGCCGGGCGGAGTGATATAGTTGGCCTCAGATGAACCAGAAAAACGGGCTAGGCTGATAAAATTTGTGAGTCAAAAGATTTGGATTATTCGCGGAGTGTCAAGTTTTTTTTCTGCTTGATACATCTGATTAAGGACTGGGAGCCAGAGTTGCTTACCTAGCTCTCCAAAAAACCATATATGAATATACATAAAACCTTAGCCAGCTACCATGCCTAGCGGCGTGGCTGCGTATGAGAACTAAATTGGTTGTCATCGCCCTAGAGGCTGTTCTTCCCCCACCTGTCGCTTCAACTCCTCCCTTACCTGATGTCGGGGAAAGTTTCCAAAGAACATACCCTAAGAAGCGGATGACGCGTAGTGAACGAAGAGTCCATCTGAAACGGATGACGCCGCCTCGGAAGAAGCTTTTTCTACTCTCTCGGGTGAGAAATGATACTGAGGTCCGAAATCCCAAGCCTACAAGACTTGTCTCTTTCAAAGACTCATTAACTGGTAAAATGGAATACGCAGTCTGTGTCAGTTCCGGCCCGCAGAATTATGCAAGAGAGAATAAGGATACGAGCCCATCTGGTGATTCGTGCCGTCTTAAAGAGTACACTTTTTTGACGGTCTTCACAAACCAGATTAATTTTCTTAAGTTTTCCGATGATGCGTTGACCGGCGCCAACATGGAGTTGAGGTGTATTGGACCCTCAGGCCCTATTTGTTGCCACCAAATGCTGGTAGTCTCACACTGATTATAAATGAGCGCGAGCATGCCGTCTTTGGTTTGGTGGTTTGACTGAGACAGAGATGACTATTGCGTCACTGAGGTGTCGCCTACCACATCAAATAGCGGTACGTAGGACCCAAAATTAAAGAGGTGAAGGGCCGTGAGATCGTGTCTGGGTATCCACTCTTCTTTGTACAAAACTTTCCAGAATTTCTCCCACCTTTTGATTGATTCGACCTCCGGGCAAATCTCCTGAAACCGTCTGGGGGTAAGCGGTAGCAACTCGTCTTATTTTTTTCGACTCAAAGACTTATACTGAACCTGATTGATCTTTTCCGCAACCGAACGGGGCAACCAACCGTCAGCCACCGTTTCCATAAGAGTGGACTTAGATCAAATGATGAAATGATGAAATATTGAAAGATTGAAATGATGAAATATTGAAATATCGAAATATCCAAAGTTTGAAATATTAAATTTTGAAAATTTGAAAAATTGAACTGATGAAATCTTGAAATGATGAACTGATGAAATATTGAAATGATGAAATTTCAAAATCTTTAAATCTTGAAATTTTGAAATTTTGAGCAAAGATGGTGGGTTGTGTGGATCAATAGTCTCGTCTGCGCCTGCCCAGAACCAACTGACAACTTCAAGTCTGACAATTTACAAACCTCATCTTAAAATTAATCACGCAACCTGTTTCATTATATTTCTTTTCTCTCATGGTTTGAATCGCGAAATAAGAAATGATCGTTTGGTGTTTGGGGAATGAATCTTTCAAGTCTCAAGTCTTGTCTTGTAGATCTTATAGAAAAAACACAATCGAGCATAGGCACATGAGACCATTTCCTCCCAGACTAAGCGTATACATGGCCTTATTTTTCTCCCGCTTCTGGATCCAAACAGGCACATTTCTTTAATCCTTCATGCAATTTGAGCTATTCACCTCATCTAATTTTTCTGCTCTCCCACCGATGAATGTGATTATTCTACGTATGGCATGCAGTGGCCACCCCACATTGCTTGCAGTCCAAAAAAAAAAAGAGAAAAAAAAGAAAAATTCAAAGATCGGGTCTTGAAGAAACAATGACTCACGCTTTCATCTTCATATCTTCATTAAAACATCCATTAATCCTTCACTACTTGTATGCATGCCAGGCCATAAGCACATTAGTATGCCTAGTCTCGAACAATAGTATGTGCTCTGAATTTCACGGCATGTCAACAATTACATTACAAGCAAGAACATTTTCGATTTCACTGAAACTTTTGAGGAGATTCCTATCTGCTAAGCAGAAAATATAAAGTGCCGGCCAGATGAAAAGCCCTATTAGATCCCTCTTGTAAAACACACCAATTCATGGCATTAAACCCCCACGCATATTGAATTAAACCTTATTTCGACCCAAGCCTCGTGCCAACCTTTCTTGCTGACATCAAACACCTCATCGTATCACACATAAAAAAAAGTACCGCGCATTTCACTTCACACTACGAATCAACCCTTCTTTCGAACGGCTCGACCACAGACCCAGGCACGCCCAGTTCGAGATCGGTCAGAAAAAGAGGTCTGTAGGTAGCCCCACGTTCACTGACGGCATCTTCCTCGGAGATAAAGTCAACAAGACGTTTCAACTGGTTGATTCCAGGAGCCAATTTGCGTTCAATAAATAGCACGACTTTCAGCGGCGGGTATAATAATTTCAAGTAGTCCAACGCCAACAAGTACCCCGCGCCGATCCCGGCCAAGTGGCCGAAAAACGACGTCAGTGGCACGAGCAAGGCAATAAGGAAAAGATTGATGAATGGGAAGTATTCAGTTGGGATCTGCACCTCATGCAGGGCCACGCTAAACCTGTACAAGACCGGCGTCTGAACATGCTCCTTATGGCAGTAATACGTCAAGAACGAAAAACAGATGCCCAGCAAGCCGGCGGCTCCGGAATTGGGGAATAGTAAAAGACCCGGCACACAGTACATTAACGCAGCCGTCACGGCCAATAAATTCAAGGTAACACCGGTGTTCACGGTCCCATTAGCTTTTTCAAAGCGCGATATGAGCGGGAAAAGCGCCACCAAGTTCATCACAAGATGCAACAAGTTCGCGTGTGGGAAGATATAGAACGAGATTGCATTCATATTGAGTTTAAGCGGTGCGTTCGGGTATAGCACTAGTGCGGTCAGGCCCGAAGGATAAACCATGTAAAAAAGCACAGAAAATATGATAATACCCACCGAAAGCGCGGGCGTGGCCCGGAGCATATCCTTAACCTTTTTCCAATCGGGGATTTCCATGATATGTGGCAAAATAAGGGATCAGTAGATGTGACTTATATGAATAGTAGACGTATACTTTGGTCGGAAAGGCGCGGAAAAGATGCGCGAGCGAGCCCCCACGCGACGCGGCCACTATTTGTTTGGGGGGCCAGAAAGAGGAAGAATCATTAAAAGAGCATGCAGATGATATAATGCAGATGATATAAGGTACAGATTCTTTTTGAATTTAGCCTTTCATGCCTACTACCGTGAGAATCCTATTACAAAAAGTGCCGTTTTGTATGCCTTTTGTATTTTGTCGGAACAGTCTAAGAGCAATTTTAGGGGCCTGTTTCAGGGCTGTTTCGGGTATATGAGGATGATGCGCGCAGAGGCGTAGCCGCACCACTGACACTCAGAATGGCCTCACACATTCTTGGTTACACATTCGTGAGATAAAATGTAATGAAGCTTAAAAATTGAAGCCAACTGTTATTTTTTGGACGTGGATTCAGATATAGTTGCCACGTCATTTCATCTCTTTTTTGAGCTCGGCTTGTTTTGACTGCAATCACCCCTCTGTTTTCCCCAGACCAAAATCCGTGGTACGAAAACGCCACAGCATAATGTGTTGTCCTGCACACATTGTGGATTGTTTACACTAACTGCCGTGAACAACCTTAAAGTAAAAAGATAGGCAATAGAACATTTTGATTCCATATTAGCTCGGTTTTCCTGGAACAACTGGGCCCTTTCTTTTTTGGCCCAGGAAAACGTGATCGTAGAGCTCATGTTTTTTTTTTTTTTTTTGATAGAAAAGTTGCCAACTTCCGCGAGCACGCGCCCTGTGCCTGTGCCTGTGCCTGTGCCTGTGCCTGTGCCTGTGCCTGAGACCAGTGATGGGCAAATCCGCGTACCGACCGTACGCCAGTGATGAGCAAAACGCGTACGAGGTACGCTGTACGGCGCCACTCAAGTCTTCGAAAGCTAGATATGTGAATCTTCTGAATTTTCTGCACTTGAAAACATTTTCTTACAAGCGATCTAAGTAAACTCTATCTTTCTTGTAGCGACGAAAATCCTGAATCAAGTATTTGCAACATCCTCTCACCTGCATACAGTGTTGTACAAAGTGCCCAGCGTACTTACGGCGTAAAAACGCGCGTTTTTACGCCGTAACGTTTTTTCGTTTTTTACGTTACGAATACTGGTGCACGGGTGTTCTTTACGGCGTAAATACGCAGTAAAATTTACCAAACGTTTTTACGCATCTATACGCTGGCTTTTACGCATCTATACGCTGAGTTTACGCAATTATATGCCGGACATGTCTTTCGAATCTGCTCCAAAGGCTGTGCGTGTGTGCCGTAGGCGTTATTCTGGAAGCAAGGTAAAACCCCGTCTTGCTACTCAAGTAGAAGCATCATCGTTTGATTATTATAAGGGAAAAAAGGATTCACCAACTGCCTAGCGACAACGATCATTGGAACCTTCCATTCCGTTGAGCAGCGGGTTCTCTCTCAAATCTCTTTAGAACGCACTCATTTAAGATTACTTTACAAGCATCTCCCTAATGAGAGGCTTGGATTTTCTGTACTTCGAAGAGGTGAGACTCGTGGAATGAGAGGGGGGCAGGCAAGGCTTGCGGACTTCACAGCTGGCTTTGATGCGAAGCGGCTGGGTTGATGACCGGGCTGCGTTTTCGTTTGTCAATT